>DWEE01003803.1:0-10198 GCA_018245755.1 Parelbella macleannani
GCCCGGTGTATTGCAATAGGCTCACCACCTATTCCATGGGACTTAAACGTAACTGCTGAAACGAGGGAATTTACTACACTCCTCTGCCTACCTCCTCGGGGATGACAGGCGTGACGTTACGCTTTCAAATTTTCTATCTTACGGTTTATTGACATATTTATACTCCAGTCGTGAGTACTCATTGAACTCATACACCAACATTGTAATTTCCCAAGTGTGCTTCGATTGCATTAACGTAAAATGGAACCCGTGCGATTTGCGTACACATCAATTTGGCTGAATTGTGACGCGTCATCAAGGCCATACCGTCCAAAATGAACAATGGGTATGGCACGAGACAAAAGATGAGGTGAGGTATTGAAGTGAGCCGACGGAGCGGTTTGCGCAATGGGATTCCGTGGAAAGACGTGAACCGACAATTATTATCTCTCGATCGAACCGTGTCGCCAATTCGAGGAAGTCAAGTGGTCTCTGAGCTTTTGTTCGCTCTCTTAACTCGCGGTAAATAACTGTCGGACGGGGCGAGGTGTTCCGGCCGGTGTAGTGATGCTACACAGATTCCTCCTTAGCAACAGTGATTGCTTTTAGAAATTGTATTTGTAGACTCGGTTACGTTTTCTTCTGTGATACTTTTATTAAACGTAATGGGAACTAGCTCCAAGAAATTATTCGAAGTCGCCTCTTTTTTTAATATCGACGATTAAACGTTTACTTTATACAGTTGCTATAAAGTTTGCATTGTAATGTAGGTATGTACATAATAAATAAAAGATTTAAGAAGATGCTGTCTTCGTCTATTTACCTACAGGTTATATATTTTTATATGTACAGACTACATAAAGAAAATTGACCCATATTTTTCGGTTGCCAATCGGAAGGTCCTGGATTCAAATCCCATGTCGAGTTCTATTGGATTTTTGTAATGTAGAATTTCTAGTAGATAGTGACTCGGTGTCTGGATTTGTGCCCGGTGTATGGCAATAGGCTCATCACCTATTCCATGGGACTTAAACGTAACTGGTGAAACGTGGGAGTAAAATGGGTGTAAAATTTAGATAAATAAATTCGTAAGTCATTTTCTGACTTTTTAATTATTATGTTATGTATTACCCGATGTTTCGTGTGAGTTTCGTTTATCAGATAAACGTTTTGTACCGTTGTCTCATTTTACCCTTTTCTTATTTACACAGTGGATAGACGGCGTGAAACTATTACACAGAATAGTATTGCCGGCCCTTAACATTTAATGCCGTTGACCACAAATTGACCCTCCTCAATTAAGGCCAGGTAGACGGGAATGACGGGCATTGAGAGCAAGCTCGGTAAACTCTTTAATGAAACAGCCGTTAACATTAGATTTTGCAATAACATTAAACTATAGAAACTTAATTGCCTTTCGGTTCTCAGTATCTTGGTTCTTACTGTAATGATTTCCGTTTTCAGTTCACTTTAGCGTTACAGAAATTACCGTTTTGTCGATAACAAATGAAAGTCCACTTCATGTAATTTGAAATAATATAATACCTAGATTTCATCATACACGAATCTATATTTAACCAGAAATAGAAATAATATTTACTTATAACTTATTTTTTTTTACTTTTGACTTCATTTAATAAAGGTAACTTATTTTTCATTTTGTTCAAATTGAAAGTTCAAATGTACGTGTTGTATTCGTTGAGTTTAATTATGAAAATGGTTCATTCGTTTTTGTTGTTTCGGTCGTTTAAATTTAAGTATATTTTTTCATGGTCATACATTTCAATAACTCCATTACTTGATTCTTAATTTTTCATTACCTGTAATGTAAATAAATCGTGCGACAATCCTTTTCATTAGCGCTGTTTCGTTTTCAGCGCTTTTGGCCCGTTAAAGATTATAACAGAGACCATTTCTTAAAATAAGCGGCGGGTCGCATTTCTCCACGCAACAATGTTAACTAAAGAAGCTCGTTAACGCGACGTGACGATTGCCTCTTAAAAAAACCTTTTCCCTTCAGTAAATTAAGAGTAGGAGAAAATCTGTTTTGTGTTCCCTGAGCTTGGATTAATATGCTGTCTATTAATACGTGTACAAGACAAACACATCTATGTTTGATAAGAATTGTTTTCGTTATTGTAAAATATACATTTAATATGCATTTATGAAATATAGCAATGAATCCGATATGCATATTTTGTACATGTGTGTTACAATAGTAATGGACGCTACGTATTCGACTACCGTAAAAAAGCATTTAAAAAATTCGTTCGTAATTTTTTTGCCAGCGCCATTATTATTTTCGCGTATCTGGTATGGAATATTTGGATAACACAGTGCTGGCAAATGCAAGTCTAAAAATGAGTATGATTTAGTTTTATTTAAATAGACTTCCCAGCAGTCTTTCTTTTTACCAGTAAACACAAGCATGTCCCGAAACACTTGTCTTGTTTTCTTTATTTCAATATTTCGAATGAGCGATTGTGGCGCCACCGCAAGATAGTATAAACTATTGTTATTGTTAACTGCTTGAGTCATGATGAGTCATATCTCTACGACTATTATGAGTTTGAATTAAAGTAGACGCAGATTGAAATATCTGAATTGCTTTGAGCTTATTTCGCTGGTCCACGGATATTTTCGAAAATGTAATTCATATTAATAAAAACTTTCGTTTGCCTCGTTGGTCGAGTGATTGCAAGGGTGACTGCTGATAAAATGTTCGTGGGTTCGTTCCCCGCGTCGGAAAAAGTATTAGATATGTGGTATCCTACAGAAATTGCAGATGAATGTACATAGTCCACACGTCTGCTTACTATTTCGGGGAAACACGGGCGTAAAGTTACGATAATTGTTATTCGGAAAATCGTGTAAAAACAGAGTAAGATAATATGATTTTTAAGTGCTTGAGGAGTTAGTTACAGTGCAGTAAAAGTGTTTTTCAGTAGAATACTCTTAAATTAATGAGAACATTTGGATTTTAGACGAATTTGAAATGCGAATTCTTAGGTATATTATTTTCTTAAAAGATTTTTCAAATTTTCAAATAATGCTCATTTTATCCACCAATTCTTCACATGCATATCTTACACATGATAAAATATCTTATTTGCGACTAACTTCTCCTATTTCCCCTTTTATGATACGTATTTTTTTATTATTATCAAACATCAGACGTATATAATTATGACCTATCCTTTCATCCGCTAATCTAAAGAAAATGAAGTTTCTGGTAATCCTGAGCATAACTAAAACAGTATGTGAAAAGCAGTCCGGGGCCTCAGTTTCGGACGTCGTCGCGTTGCGGGGCACAATTGACATGGAACAATTAAAGGCAGTGCCATTACGCCGCCGGACGCACATTAAGCGCCAACGTTATACGCCCCAGTTTTAATTAAAGGACTGCCCGCTTAGACCGTCGCGGTGCTGGATGGAATTACTAAACAAATCTACCGCGGGCGATGTGTCCACCTTAAGTGATTTAATGGACGGAAAGAAATGTACTGTTTAAATCTTATCGCCCCACCACCAGGAATAAACGCTTCGAACGTACCTACCTAGATCACACTCATAATTAAAGTCGTCGGCAACCGCCGGCGGCGTTAGCCAGCCAGAAATATTTTGTAATGTTACGCTCGTCGCTACAAGTGTACCTAAATTGTTTACTGATTCCGCTATCTCACTTACCGCCTGCTTCAAGCTTCAAATCATGTTGATGATGACTTCTACCCCTCGCTAGAAGTGTACATTGTTTTCCAATTCTACTGTCTTACTGTCATGATTTATACATATGTATTAATGTGCGATAGTATTAAGAATATTATCGTTTAGTAATGGTGTATACGGATATATATACAGTGTAATGCTCTTAAGTACGGCTTATATTTTATTACCCCAACTGATTTATTTTATTGCAAAGTCGACCTCTAATATTAATGTTGCTACAATTCATTCTGTTGTCGGTACCTAAATTAAATGAGAGATAACTGTCACAGTCAAAGTAAAAGTCGAAATGCATTTTTTTCAAATTTTATTGAGGTTAAATTTAACACTTGCCGATAACCTTATACGTATTCTATTTGCTTGACCCTGGACTATAACAGCAAAGGTTGATTCGGTAAAGTTCACGACTGCAATATATCTTTGCAATTGATAAATGAAAAGAAAAATGCCTTTATTATTTAATTTAATTAATTTGACAATTATCACAGCAATATTCAAGTCATGCCATAATCTAATAATGTGTATTAAAGACATGTCTGTGGAAATGCCATTAATTTCGATCTTGCAATTATGAGATAATTTGAAGGGACGTCAATAGGACGTGCAAAATGTAAAAGATCACGACATGTAATTGCGGACACTCGTCTCGTCCGGACAATATATGAGCGCATTACTCGCGGACGTGTTCTTCGGGCTTAATCTAGCGCCTGAAAGTGCGTCCCTAGTCCGGTTCCGCGTCCGAAGTCACCCTCACCCTCGGCCCGCAACCTAATCTCACAGAAATCAACTTCACATAATGCTTTAGGCGGAACACAGTTCCGTGTGACAAAATGCATGTTTTTTTTTAGATGAACACTGTTCATTAAAAAATATGTAACGCGGATGCACTTTGAGTGTTGGTACTTTTCAAATGCGCGCTAAAACTGTGTATTGTTACTAAGTGTACTTTTCTGAGAGCCGGCTCGAGAATAAGATATTTATTTAACACAAAAAAAAATTTGTTTTGCCTGTCGTTGTATATTCTTCTTATCCATGTTGTCGTGTCATTAGCAATTATAAGTTATTGAATGAACTTGCCCTCATAATCGATGCACGAGAGAAGTAATTTAGCTCAACTTACACGATGCGGTGTGTTGTTGGAAACAGTTTGAATACAAAGTCAGCGCCGACGGCACCGCTGCAAGCACGTTCGTGAGTTAAGACATTCAAAACCGCTCAATATCCTGGGAGTATGAAAGTTTCGTCGGCGCACGGCTTCACGTGGTCCGGGGGCGGCGGGCGAGGGGTTAGCCGGGAGGGCTAAACTATGCGAAGAATGCGCAATTAGTGAGCGAGCGAGCGTGTAAGGGGCCCGGCCGCGCCGCTAGGCGGCGAACGCAGTAAGAAAATATAAAGAAGGGGCGGGCACGGCGCCCGTTGTTTAGCGCCCCGCCCGCCTTCGGGCATAACTCCCGATTGTCTCCCGAGAAATCCTCCTTAGACCCGTCGCAACTCAACCCTTCTGCGAGCCAAATCCTTGCATATCTTCTGTTTGGGTCAGCGTGAAATTCTGTCGCGACGCCTGTACCGTGTAGTCAGATGTTTCTTTAATGAATGTGTTATAATCTTTTCAGTAACTTTTTGGCCTAAACACATCCAACTATCTTGGAATTATCAGTTAAGTTGTCTAACTTTTCTATACATATTGATGGTACTTCTCACAAACGATATAGAACTCGTATTGTTGAGACAAAATAGATCACTTTAGTTAGAAAACCCCGACCTACGCTGTCGTGTCGGTTGGCAAACAATACGCGCCAACATGAATTTACGCAATCAGTGGAACGATATTTATATTTATTGTCGTCGACATGTGACTACAGAAACCTTTTCAATAGTTAAATTAATGTTTAATTTATTCGATTATGTAACGCAACATCACGCCTGTATTTCACCGAAGAGACAGACACAGGACACCAGTATACCCACGCCTACGTTTCACCAGTTACGTTTAAGTTTATATAAGATTCTGTTAACAATTCCTGAAGAGCGCATGAGCTAATAGCCAACATTAAACATTGTTATCGTTTAAAATTCAAGCTGCAACGATACAAAGGAAATCAATTAAGATAGCTAAGTCTTTGAAGACGAGGCCAATGACTAAGCTTGTGATATTTTATGAAAATGTCAGACGTTGCTGTTGGGAGACAACGGCTAATTTTAAGGTACCCTAAAATATGTAGGTATGTGCCTTTGAGCCACACTGAAGATCCATAACGTCCGTCTGCGGAGTTTCGTCAGGCTTGCACAAGTAGCTTATAAGCACTTGAAGAGTTAGGCCTAAAATTAGATTCCGTCACGGGCATCTCATGTGACATAATTCTTAATTTTGCCGATCACTTTATACGTAAATTTGTTACACCGTTAAGTAAACATTGTACATTAGACGAGAAACCTTAAAGTAAACGTAAATATTCGATAATAGTCTGAAAAATAAAACAATACTCGCGTTCCATGCTTCAGTGGAGCGTTAATGTGTTTCTGATGGATCTCTGCTATCTGCTCCGGTTTCGAATAAATTATATAAAAATGAAGATCATAAATTAATGATCTTCACAGTGTATATTGAGTGTCAACGTTACTACAATTCGAGGATTATTTTAATATAATTACCCGGTAATGGCAGTAACGCAAATGTGTATCAGACATTAAGTGAAATAGTTGTAAATATGTATTATGATTAAAGCCATTTAAATTTGCTCTAAATAAATAATTGGTCATTACAGTGACGGTGCATATAGACCTCAAAGCTAATGGTCAAGGTTAATAAATGTTCATGGACATCGAGCATTGTAACCTAACACCAGACGAGGTGCGCGCTCGTTTGTTCCATCAATATCTTGAAAAAAGAGTCAATATTCATAATAGGCAGAGCACGCACGCTCAATTTCATCCGCGCGGAGTGCGCGAGAGCGTGGCCGCGTCGCACTGGCAATGGACCAAATTAGCCAACTAACGAACTAATAAATAATGATCTCTTGTTTTTCTATTCGCTGCGGAATAGTAACGTTTCGAGTCCATCCTTCTCTGCACCGCACTATTTATAGAGATGCACGCGACGACGTTTCGGGTGAAAGCACTCTTAATACAGGATTCGCCGGCGGTATCGCTGAGTGGATGTTTAGATGATTCTCCCGCAAAGAATAACATACGGTGTGTTTATCATCCATGCTTATTCCTGTTAATGGTGGTTTCTTTAACGGCCGTACTCTCTAAATTTCACCTAAAACCCGTCCTGGAAACTTAGCAAAACGGTTTCATAATTCCGTAGCGATTTCAAGAATGTCCGACTGGAGACTTGTAAACTTCGCTTCCTAAACTTACGACCGCCTTTCACTTTAATTTTGGATAATGTTATAAGCACCCAAAGTTCTATTAGACAATTAGCATATCATTTTTTCTTACATATCATGTTTTCTATTAAGCTTTTCTTTCGTGCGTGGTCTGCGATATATGAAATTTAACGGAACCCAATGATCAATGGCCATACAAATGACTAGGTATATGAAAGCGTTCGTCTCAACGAGCAGCCAAGGGGTTAATTAAATTCGCACCAGCCGTCTCTCGTCGCCATCGCATTCCCCGAATTCAATGAGATTTCAATTTACTTTGCTCCGGTTCAGTCTTCCTCTATTCCTTGTCCGCAATTTAATAAATATACTACTGCTTTAGTTACAGTCGCGAAGTTACGACATTGTAACTTTTGTTATATATATTTTGAAATATATATTTTTTATTGTCTATCACACATAATAAACACAAACATTGCAACAATTAAATATCGAATTTAAATTCATAAGCTGTTCGCAGTCTTCTCGTGGAAGGGGTCTGTTAATGTATATTGCATTATCTATCCTCCCCCGAATTCCGAGCCCGTTGCAGTTTCAATAACTGAAAATAGCTATTCAAAATATTTTGAAAATTGTTTCATAACGGCGTTGGCATCGAAGCCGCGCCGGGATTGCATTGTGCCGAGCGCGTTTGCACTGATTCGACTATTCAAATTATTTCGGGGGTTATTTCAATTGGTATTGTACAATTTGTTGTTTTAATTTTTTGTGTCATTGTTGCGTATTTCAATTAAACTGTTCAGTTTTTATCGTATTACATTATTACAGAGGGAACAAAAACATTAACGAAAGTATAATATTGCATTACAGGAAGGAACGAGCTTATAGCGAGGTACATAAAACTAAGGACGGGAAAAACACGCACAAGAAAACAAGTTTCATCGCACATACAGGTTCTAGCCAGGCGGAAACTGCGCGAAATTCAAGCCAAACTAAAAGTGGTGAGTGTCTGATTGGAACGATTTTGAATTTGTTAAGCGTTATCGATTCATTCTTTGGAACATTGGGAAATTAGCACCACTGTTTATTGTTACCGTGTATAGTAGTGTTGCTATATTTTAGTTTTTGTTACTTGAAAATAAGTTATTTTTTTTATATATGTATATATGCAAATGTATAGTTCTTTTATAGTCATTATAGAAGCATTAAAAATCTCGTATACAAAACGAAACCTTAAATGGCGAAGTCCATAATCAAAACCACTTAGGCGTCTCCGAACCATATCCATTTTTCAATCCATGTATAATATACTGTAAAACGAGGAGTAATAATTGTTAATAGTGTACAATGTTACCTTGGTGTAGTTACGTGATGTGAAATAAACGATCTAGGACGGTGGTGTGATGAAAGAGAAGGCGATGCAGTCGATGAGCACGTTGTCTAGCGCTCAGATAGTGGCCGGCTTGCCGCACCCGGCGTACCACCACACGGTACTCGAGGCATGCATACCGCACCTGTTACCATCCGTACAGAAACTGCTTCATGCTAATCAAAGATTTCATAAGTTCGTAGGGCATTTTTTTGGGGATAGGGATATTGGCACTCCGTGATCGCTGCCTACCCCGTAAGGGCCGTGCTTAGTAGATATATATGTAGGTATATACTTTTAATTGTACTTTCCTTCCGGAAGAATTTATTGTATTTATCGGGATCTATATACAGAAACTCGATTATAAGAGAATATATGGCGTTTTGGAAGCAACCGTCTAAAGCAAATTCGTGATTCGGTTAAAACCGATTTACCCGGGTTAAATTGAACAAGTAATATAATGCGTTATCCGTTTAATGTTAATTAAACGATCTACGAAAGAAAGTCTGCAGGCAGATGCTGGATGCGACAAGCCGAGGACAGAGCGCGATGGCGCTCATTGGGGGAGGACTGTGTCCAGCAGTGGACTGAGATAGGCTGATGATGATAATGAATCAATCTGTAATAACCTTTCGTATCATAAATAATACAAATAATTATGAAACGCAAATAAATTAGAAATTTTATGTCATCATTAGTTTTACGGTTCTGTTGGACATCATATCTCAGATTAAAAGGGTTAAGGCCGTAGTCTGCCAAGGTGGCCAAATGCGGAGTGGCCGAATTCAGGCTCATCTTATTCTTAGAGAACAATATGGAGAATTTGAAGATATGCAGTTCATTACTCACGACATTTTCCTGCGCCGTTCTAGCAAGTATCTAAGACTTAATCTTAAAAAGCATATTTTTTTTTTTTATTTGAACACGGAGTCCATGCAGTGGGAGCCTATCACTGCTGCTTTACGTATTGTTTGCTAATTATATTTATACATATACAATTTATTCCGTTTATGCATATAAAAATATTTACATTATGTAATATTTTTTGTCTTCTAACTCTACATATGTGTGTTTTGGATATCAATAGTACTGATACTCTTAAATGAATATATACAATTTCAAAAGATAAAAGCCTATTATTAGTTGTTGTAATGAAGCAGTAACTCTGTACGGATTTATACACGTGTGTTTGTGTTCTTTCATTACGGAAACAAAAAAAAAACTCTAGATTGCCTATGAAATATTGCTTTTAATATAGGCATGCCGCTGCCATGCACGCGAATGGACAGACGAAATAACGCATCGCCGTTTCGATTGGCTTTACTTACATTATAACTCGTACTTTTTTCTATGAACACTTACGAATCCAGTTTCAAACCTAACCTTGTGGTATATTTAATGTTCCGTGTCAAATCTTGCCGCGATACTCGTGAGAATGTACCATGGGCGGCGATGGCTAACGTTCACGCGAGTAGGTAAGCTAGATCTGCACGTTTGCACTTCTACGTATACTGTACGATAGGGTGATTGGTGTATATTGAAGATGCCCATGTCCAGCAGTGGACTGGCATAACCTTATGATGGATGGACGATGATTGATAAAATAAAATAACTTCCCATCTGGTAGTGAATGCAGCTCTACTCGACCAGTATATCTAACATATAGGTATATCAGGTAGCGTAAAACTTTGAGGTTAACTGTAATGAAAATGAGTCTCAAAATTGTGTTGAATTATTTATTTATTTATTTACTCTTTATTGCACACCATAAATAGACATAACAAAGGGCGCACTTAAT
>DWEE01003804.1:0-10198 GCA_018245755.1 Parelbella macleannani
GTACATATTTTGTTGCCATGGTGATTTAGGTATAATGAGTGAAGTTTTAATAACGTTATATTTAACTGTAGAAAAATATGTACACATATATTTTGTAAATTTCATTATCAGTATAATTACCACCCAAAAGGTATTCAATACTGGACGGAGACCTACCCCAAATATCGCTATAATTCACAGTCCTCTGTATTTTTGGTTATACCACCTTGCAATTTGTTAGGAACGGCGTGTACAATTTACATATAAAACTCACAAAATTTAAACTTATATAGGATAAAATAGTAAATATAGATAAGAAAAGTAGTTGTAAATAAATATGCATGTATATTGAAACGTGCTAGCCTAACATGTGCACCCGGGCGCACTCCGCGCTCTAGTTCGTACTCGCGAGACTCGCCGCCGCCCGTCACATTGTGCACAGATCCAGTTCTAGAATGTTGACAAATACACATTTTACGCTAGTATTTAATTAGAATCAGTCAGTTCGTCGATAGATTGAAACTGGGAACTGTGTCAAGATAAGCAAGGCCTGATTTTAAAACGTGCAATGCAAACACCTTGATTCGACGATTAATTGGGAACAAAAACCGACGGCTTTAGATAATGCTGTATTATAGTCCTTAACTAATCAACTTTATCCTTATTTTCCTACCACTTGTGATTCCATTGTTGGACAAAGATTTCTTTTGACAGTGGATTAAAGTCATTGTGCAAAGATTTATTTTTGCGAAAGGGTAAAGCCATAGTTTGTCACGCTGGCTAGTTGTCGCGCTGGCAAACTTCACATGAGATTAATAATTCTCCATGTGCAAGTTTCCTTGTGATTTTTTATCAGTTGCAAAAAACTTTAAATACCGGATAGTGGAAAACTTTAAATACTATCCGGTATGGATAGTGACACAAACTGTACACACGCAATTCTTTTTAGTTTAATAATAATAAAAGCATTTTTTGTACTGATGTTATTATTGCACGCTGTGGTGCACATGATGGTGTTTATAAAATTCACAGACGCAGTTGAAAATTACCAATGACACATTAAATAGAAACAATAGAAAAGAGTGTACAACACATTTCTGCGAGGAAGATCATTAGAGTATGCGTATGAGAAGCCACAACAAACCATTCTCGGAGGTTTAATAATTAACTCGGCGAAAACATCAAATGACCAGGAAACGTGGAATCTTCAAAGGAATCCATGGAAAGCATAATTTTGAGTCACAATAGGACGGCCGTCGCGCCTCGACGTTATTTGCTTACTGCGCTTGCGCATACCCACAATACAATAACCCTTTGATATTGCCGCTCGGAATAATTCTCGGTGATCAGGTGTACCGGCTGCCGCCCAATATGTACACGAGTAGGTACTGAGGAATACTATCGATACAGCGCAATCAGCCTTTAATTTTTCAGAATTCAATAGGATGTTTGTGTCACAAGATTAATCTTGTAACGTGCGGCGGGAGGAATGATGTGTTGTCACATGCAAAATCAAAGCTTCAGTGAGCACAGCATGAATATTGAATAGATTGTTATGTGTTTGTTCTAATAACTACATATTTATTAAAGTGCATAGCTCCTTTTAGTCTTCGGTCAAGAATTTTACCGTTTCGTTTGTCATTTCAGCTAGCATTTATGCATATTTAATTTTTCTTATGAACATATGAATTTTGAACTATTTCTGACCTGACGAACATATCATAAATTTAATTTATGTTATAAATATTTACTACTTATCAAGAGTATGTTTGGTTTTATTTTGTAATCAAAGATCAGGTCTCGCACTTATATTTACTTTATGATGTTAAATAAAATAGTTAGTAGGTACTAAAATGGGTTTACAAGAAATTAATAAGATAACTTTCATAATATTGTTCTTATTTCGTTGATATGTCTCGCAGAGTACCTTTTCAACAAGTCCCAGAATCTCGCCTTCCATAAAGGTACTTAACGCACATAGGTATGTTAAGGTTGTGATTATTCTATAATAATTTGCGCGAGATTCCGTATGTTTTTAATTAGTAAAAACATTGACGTTATTGAGAAAATTTCAAACCTAAAATAAATAATACAAGCATTCATGATTTATTATTGTTTTGACTATTTATTAATGCTTATTTAAATTTTTATTTACAAAAGACAGAGAATAAAATTTAATTCAGCAAGTAATAGATACGATACGACATACGATAAAAAAATTCCAAATATATTCACATAAACATTTCATATTTACGAATCATTACCTTGATCGAATTAATAAAAAGAAAATAACCATAGCAAATACGATGTTGCTAGTCAATAAAACAGTTCAAATCGTTTACATCGAGTGGATGGGAACCCTGATCGGCGTTATCGCGTTCCATTACACTCAAGTGGCGTACCATCCACTCAACACTATCTACATATTGAATAAAATCTGTAATACACCGACCAATTACATCTTGTTATCTGTCCGATGCTTCTTACGCTTGTACGACTCGGCCTTTTTAATCTGTACTCTTGTATATATTTTTTTAAATAAGGAATCTATCGTCAACAAATTTTTATGTAGTTTATAACAAGACGTGTTCGAATTTTGAAATCTTTGTAGGTGTAACGTTATTTAGTTTGCAACGTCGCCTCTGTTGTTCCCGTTGTGTTATATTACAAAAAAAAGTTCATAAATTGAATTTAGACTTTATTTAATCTTATTTTGTATGGAAATATGTTCCCATTTAAATTCCTTTGTATTTTTAAGTAAATCGAAAAATTTAATAAATCCTTCATATATAAGATTGTGCTCATGCTTAAGATTTTACTCTCCCGATTCAAATAAAACTCGAATATGTGATACGCCAATTTTTTTGATAGTTTTAAAAATAAAACTCTTATAAATTTTCAACCATTCAACGCTTATCACTATTTTGTATACCATAATTGTGTATCACATACATATATGTACCTAATAGTTGTATATTCTATGCATTACAATATTGTTGCATAATGTTTGAAAATTTATATAAGTTTTACTAACTCATCGCTATTCAATCTTGGATCTAACATAGGAACATATAGATAGTTTGTACATACATAGTTATCATGCATATATTACGTACGTTTTTATAGACATATCTGTTACATTAATTATGACAACGCGATATCTCAGTGAAAGAACAACATTTATTAACATTTTTGTACCAATGAGAATTATCTAGTTGGTTTTTAGATGTACAAGGCTTATCAGTGTTTGTACTGTTATCGCTCAGTTAATATAATACTTCATTTATATATACTTACACGATTTAGTGTTAGATACATAAATATAATACATATTTAGTATTATTACATACTGTAACAAATATACATTTCAAGGAAAAAACATTGTATTAAATGTGTACACGAATATCTACGAGTATACCTGTGTTTATATCCAAACACTGATAAATATCACTTGAACACTTGTTCTGGACAGGAATCAAGTCAAAATCACCCGAGTCAGTAATGAGTTTTATCAGCTCTTATTTTTATTATCGTAACAACACGCCTGTAATCCCCGAAGGGGTAAGCAGAGGAGTGAAACGTGGGAGTAGTACACTCCAACGTTTCACAGTTATGTTTACGGCCCATGGAATAGGTGGTGAGCCTATTGCCTTACACCGGGCACTGATCCAGACTCCGAATCACTATTAGAAATTTTCAATTAGCAAAATCCAATAGTAGCCGCCCCGGGATTTGTAGCCAGGACACTCGAACAACGAGGCAGTCAAATTTCAACTTTCAATTTTAATGTCAGTATTTTCATTAAACCGTGTAATAATTTTCAACATTCATCAGCCGTTAGACTTTCAATGCTATACATAGACCTCTACTCTAATATCTGTGTAGTTATTTGTCAATGAGTTCGTGCATATGCCTTATTGTATGAATTTTACAATAATATGACAATAAGACTTAGTCCTATCTTATATGTAATGAAAAGCGTTACATTTTTAAGATCTTTCCTACTGCAATGGAAATATGCAAATATGAAACAGAGAAATGTAGCATAATATTCACCATTTAAGTGTAAACCTGCATACCTATCTCGTACCAGTACGATCTCCTGGTACGCAGCATAACATAAACCCTTTAACTTAAAACATAATGAACAGCTTATTTTGTAACAATTAACAGACGGCAACACTTTCCCAGATTCGGTACAGCTGAGAGAAGCAGCTGCGGCGACCAGGGATCTGACTTGCTAATTGTACTTCTACTGAACTGTTACCAATGACAATCAAAGGAATTGTTAGTAGTGTCACAATAATATCAATTCAACGACTTATATACTCGTATATTTACAACTATGTACATATGTGTTACGCTAATTTAAAAATCTGAGTATTTTGTATGTTGAGCATATTGGTGCTTGTTGATCTCAGTCCTTCAATTGTGTACTTTGTTCAGCACTGGACAAACGGCTGGAACTTTTACATACTGTTGCTAGACAACAAAGAAACAACAATGAAACTATTTGTAACAAAAAAAATACAATAATTTTGTTTACTGTTATTCAACATTGACAGATTATATTAATCCAATAATGAATCAACTACGTAAACACATAAACATTTAAAAACAACGTCGAGTTGAGAGCACGACACTTTATCAAGAAATTAATAACAATGTGAGTATTTTAACTAATCTCTGTACACGCTCTCAGGGCGGTCGGATTCGTGTCAATTTTACGTATTATCGTTGGATATTAATCAGAAAAAACTAATTAACAATCAACACAAATGGTGTCAGATGTTCTCTGGTCACGTGTTTATTATAATGACTGTATAAGAAGCTTGCTTATGACTGACATCGTCAGGATATTATATAGCACTCATTGGACTCTGCATACCCCGTTAGAGACGAAGCGCGATGATATAAAAATGGATGGTTGTAAACAAGTTGGTATAAAAGTAATATTCGCCTTCAATCTGTTTACCGATCTGCTATTGTATGTAACACTTTTTAATATAAGTCGGGTTAACTCTACCAGCCTGGCGGATGTACGGATTAGTAGGTTTCACATCTTTTAGAGAACTTTGTGAAGGACTCAGAGAGTACATGTTTGTCTACGATAATTGTTTTTACCGTGATAGCGAGGAATATTTAAATTGAAAAACACATCTAACTTAGTATGGGTCAAAATGTAAACTCCGAACCCCCAAAGTGGAAGACTGAAATCTAAGTCACTGCGACTGTTAAATAATTAGTTATATCAAATAAGTCACGATGAAAAGTACTTCTAGATCCACATTTTTCAACTGAAAATAACGTAATTTATATGTAAAATATCATACGTTCAGATTTTATTTGCCATAATTTATGTTTTGAAGGGCCTGTTGGCATAGTGACCCTAACTAACAAGTAGAGGGCTGTGGATTCAACTCCCAGTTAAATACTTGTGTGATGTGCACGAGTGTAGTTCTATGTCACTCACATCGAGTCCACTAACCAATGTCCGTTCCTTCCGCTCCTTCATTCCATTCCTGCGCGACACACAGCAAACAATATAATAACATTTATTCACAAACACTTTATTATTTACCGTCATAGACTGAATATACTATTGTGATAAATGGCAATCGAATTGCTTAATTTAAAATGTACCATGGAGAACAAGTGTAAAACTCTTCTTAATTTATACTTATTTTAATATGACCTGGTGGGTAGAGTATAAGGATTTTAACGCACTATTCACCTTACTAATAGGAATTTGAACAAAATATTTTAATTCCTTTTAGGATTAAATAGGAATGTTCATGACTTTCAGAATTCTACCGCCAATTGAAATGGAAAACGGAGTTGACCAGAACGACGTAAATTTGTAGAGTTACAGCCAAATATAAGAGATATCGACAAGCAATTATCCAACGC
The DNA here is from genome assembly GCA_018245755.1 of Parelbella macleannani. NCBI lineage: Eukaryota > Metazoa > Arthropoda > Insecta > Lepidoptera > Hesperiidae > Parelbella > Parelbella macleannani. The sequence goes on from DWEE01003804.1 coordinate 5,890, forward strand.
TGGATGTTTCCACGCTATAATTAACGTTACACCAATGCTATCGCCGCGACATTGATAAATAAACAATCAAAGAATACATTTATACAGAGATAGTGGTTTAATGAACCCGCCCGCGCTATGATTCGGTCGCTACAAACAAAAAATGTATGTATAAATATGTACGAGTATCTCGATAATGTAACCTTGAGGGTAGATTGTGAAGTTTTGTCAACTTTCCATCATTGTTTAATTTATTATAAGTTATGTAAAATTACTAAGATATACTTAAGTATAAAATATAAATATTAAATTTAGTCCTACCACGGTTACACAGGCAGTATTCTTTTGAAATATAATATGGTTTAATAAATGCCATAGTCCGCCATGCTGGCCAAGGGCGGACAAACAGGCTTCACGTGACTTACAATTAGAGAATCTTTTTGAACTCTAACTTTTTTAAACCACTCGTGCTAATCACAAAACAATTATCCCAAATGGGAGTTGAATCCACGCCCCACAGCTCAGCAGTAAAAATCACTGCCCAATGGACTAAAAAGTCAGTTAATTAGATTTGTTTCGATCACCCATTACATACCAGTTAAGTTAATTAAATAATATACAAGTTAATATTTTCGGACAAGTGCTAAGTATTCGTTCCTTTACCAACTTAACTTTATTAACGATAACACATAGAAATCGACTAGCGCAAATATTTTTTTTAATATCTGATATTTTCGAAATGGAATTTTCGAGAAATGACTGTATTGAGTTCCTAATTAAATTTTTTTTGTCAAATAGGACCAATCCTTTTCCGATGATTTTATTTATTGAAACTGATTACTGACACTGTTTTAATTTCATCCTCATATTAAGCGGATATGCCTAATATAAAGGACTGGTCCTCGTTTATATTAGGCATCTGTCAAGGCGCGCCACGAAGTCCAGTTTTTAACCTTCCTTATCTAATTTCTTCAAATCCAGTTTGTTCTAACGTATAACTGGTATAAAATCATTCACACCTTGGTGGCCTTGCTGACAAGTGGTGTCAACAGCATTTAGATTTGATTGGTGGTGGAATAGGTAATAATTTATGGACACGTCATCTGATTATTGAGTCATAGGTCGGGCGAAAGAAAAGCTAGCAATCAATACCGATAGCGAAGCAAAGGTTGCGGGTTCGACGCCCGCGGCGTATCGGCGACTGATACAGCGATCGCACGAAATGTTAATATTAATTATTTCTTTTTATAAACGTATTTCTCCATACTCTTGGGATACTGATGAGGAATGTAACACGTAACATCACGCCTGGAATCCTCGAAGGGGTAGGCAGGGGTAGGGAGAGAATAGGTAGTGAGCCTATTGCCATACACCGGGCACAGACGCAGACTCCGAGTCATTACTAGAAATTCTAAATTAGAAAAATCCAATAGTACCCGACACGGGATTTGAACCCAGGTTCTCTCGAACGACAGTCGGGGAGGGGGTCGACTGATGAGAAATATTTTTTAAATATGGCTCAGTATAAGAATAAATGTAGGTTTGGAAAATTCAAACATTATTTTATTTTAAAATTTTCTCAAACGTTACAATGTCTGTATAGGTACGCACTTAAAAATATTAAATTAATATCATATAGCTACGTCAGAAAACTGCTATAACTAGATGTTCTCTGCCTGCCTCATGAGGGATCTAGTGTGACGATACAATGGTAAAAAAAAATTATGAAGAAAATGGTACCATGATAACTTTGTGTCTTAAGTAACTTAAAGTAGGACTTTAAGACGTACATACATAGGTACGTTAAGACTCCTCGGTTGCTGCAAAAGTCCCTAAATGGCGGAAACAACTTAGCGTCAGACGACCCATCTACTTACTAAATATAAAAAAAAACTTGCATCACAACCTTAAATTTCCTCTAATTCCGTTCTCTTATCCAGTGTAACTAATACAGTCAGTCAGTAATCAACCTATCTCAGTCCACTGCTGGACATAGGCCTCCCCTGATGAACGCCAGAGCACCCTTTGCTCGGCTTAGCTTCACTTAACCCATATACCGTATTAAAACTACCTGTAGAGATACTAAATCTCCTAACTATTCGTAGATATATAACAGACTCGATTTAAAATAATTCACAATCGGATAAAACGCTACATATAGATATATATATATATACAATACTTCAAAAATACCCAATGTTTACTACATAACATATCAAGACTTGTTCAGCTAAACTCGTATTACGTTTTAAGTTATCAGGTCAATCCATACGATTTCAAAGTTTTAAATAACTGCCAACGCGATATTGGCCAGTGCGGCGACCACTTGACACTTCTCATTCTGGAAGAGAGCTGTGCTTAATAGTGGACCGATATAAGGTTTGATGATAGTAGGGTAAGTATAACTATATGTAACGTCTTGTGAATATAGAGATATTTAGCATTCGGTATTCTTTTCCTACTGCGTAATAAACCAGACCTGAAACTACAATAATATATTATGTAAACGCAATCACAAAAATGTAATGCAATTCCATTTAAATGTTATTAGCTGGTAAAGATAAATAAAATAGACAATTGTCGGAACAAATCAATCGCTCTCGTTCACTATAGTCGAGATATCGAAACGGGACACGTTTCAAATCAACTATCAAATTTATGCGCTGGTAAAGTCTAGTGTAAATATTGGTTTAACGGTACATTTATTTATTGCGCCACTTTTCTCTCGCAAGTTCATTTGTATGTACATGTGTGTATGTACGATTTGTACGTAGATCTAATATTGATATTAGATATGCGCTTGATATAGTCCTATTTTGATTTGTTTCATTTTTCTAATCAACCAATTGAATAGTTCTAATTAGTTGAGCACTATATCTGTAAAATAGTAAAAAAATATGATATATATGTTAATAAATTAATTTGAAAATATTCGGTATACAAAAGGCGGTAATAACCTTTATTTATTTATACAATTAATTATTTATTTATGTATACACGTTAACCAACAAAACATATGTACATTGCCATTGCGAATATAACAAACATAGTGCACAAAACTAAATGTTGTCATTGTTTCTGGTTAGTAGCTTCCATCGTGGACGAGATTTTTGACAATATTATAATAACGAAGAAACCTTTACACCAGTCTTCAAAATTGTATATCAGTGTGCTGAAGTAATAAAGCTATAAATACAATAACATTGTAAGCGCATAAAAAACGTCGTGTAAACAAATGAAAATTAAGATAAAGTAAAATGATACAATTTGAGGAATTTAGTCAATAAGCGTAGTAATTTTCAACATCAATTTTGATTGCCGCAGACGAAACAAAATAATAATAACTTAATAAATTTTATTTAATTTTATTACTATAAAAATAACTCTCTCCCTTCTCACGAAAGACCAGACGTAACCAGATACGGTTTATTTACATTACCTTACAATGAACAACATTCAAAGTAATAATTCAATATTATCAAGCTCAACACCTAATTCAGATGCTCATATGTATGTTCATATAAGATTAACATTGGAGACTGTATTCGTATATGGAATTATTAGGTTTTGTTACATTCAAATTGTTTAACTCATTTCATCAATATTCACTTAGAAATCAATCTACATGACAACGCTATACCTACTTACATAATAAAAATATTTCCGACTAAAAAAATATATGATTGTACTAGCCGTTATAAAGGTATATCCGCATATCATCAACATCGTTATTAGCTCATTCACCGTCCCTCTGCTGTGCGTCTTAAAATGGAAAAACTAGAAGTCTCAGTCACAGTTGGGATTTATGAGTGTAACACATCATAGTACATATAATAAGGAACATTCAAGCGCGCGGGTTTCCTGAAGATATTTTCCTTCGTTGTTGAAGGGAATGACATTTCAATGTCAGTATTTCATTTATAGGTAGGTAAGTGTAATGAATAAAATTTGAATACCGAATATGCGAGATAACGAATAAAATTAATTGTGTAAAGTAGTGAAATTTTTTAATGGAATGAAATGACCAGCAGTCAAAAGTCCTCCAGAATGTTGCTATCATTAATAAATACTATTGTAACTGAGTATAAAAACATAATAAATACTATAGCATAATATCATAATACTAACTTTTTAAAAATGGGTCCCCTGTCCATAAAGTTGTTTGTGAATCCAACGATATGGTCAGAAGTGATCTGAGATGAGCCTTACTGTAACATATCACAGAGACTATATTTCGTTGTAAACAATAAATTTAAATATTCCGTATTATAGTATGCTATACACATACGTTTATGTATAATTTTTTTTCCATTATTTCTGTTAAATTCTG
>DWEE01003805.1:0-10197 GCA_018245755.1 Parelbella macleannani
GTTTGAAATAAAATATCTTTTACTAAATAAGTCAAATATTTAGGCCTGTTTTTCTGTTTATAAATGTACATTTATTTTTTTAGGATCGCCTCCTTTAACAGGATCGGGTACAGTAAAAATTATTGTCCAGGACGTCAATGACAATAGTCCAGACTTCGAAAGGCAGAGTTATAAAACGACTGTACAAGAAAACCTGCCATCGGGAACTGTACTATTGAATCCAAAAGCCGTGGACAAAGATGTTGGGAATAATGCCAAGATAAGATATAGCCTCCTTGGTGATAAATCAGAAAGATTTCAAATAGATCCGTTAACAGGTGTTATTGCTACAAATGCTACACTAGACAGGGAAGAATGGGACGTGTATTATTTAATAGTAATGGCGCAGGACTCCTCAACTACTGATCCTCGAACTGCAACTGCTAATGTAACTATTGTCGTAGAAGATGAAAATGATAATACTCCCATATTTTCACAGACAGAATATGAAGTTTATATTTCAGAGCGCACTATGCCAGGAGATTTTATTTTTGGTGCTAAGGCAAAAGATAGTGATATTGGTCAGAACAAGAAAATAATATACGATCTCAAAGGTGAACATCAGGACTATTTTGGTATAAACGAAGAAACCGGTGTCATAAAAGCTAAGGAAAATTTAATGAAACATAGAGACAAAAATAAATCGTCATTCAGTTTGTTAATTGTCGCTTCTGATTGTGGTGTTAAATCTAGGCAAGCCACAGCTGAATTGAATCTCATACCAAAATCTGGGAAGAATTTTCCAAAGTTTAGTGTCACAAACAAATTGACATTTACTTTTTCCGAAGATACACCTGAAGGAGTTTTAGTAACAAGACTATCCGCGTCATCTCCTAAGAAAGGCCCTAGTGGGTTGTTACAATATTCCGTTGCTGGAGGAAATGTTGGCGATGCTTTGCGTGTGGAACCAATGAGTGGCGAAGTATTTATAACTGGAAAAGGTTTAGATTATGAAACCATGCCACTTTATGAAGTTTGGTTCGAAGTTAAAGATTCTGATAATCCACCTTTAAAATCGTTCATTGAGATAGAAATAAAAGTAACAGATGCTAACGATAATGTGCCTATTATTGAGAATTTATTATATAATGCTACTGTACCAGAAGAAGAATCTGCGCCTCAGCTAGTTGTTAAAATTGATGCACATGATGATGATTCAAATGAAAATGGTAGAATATCTTTTAAACTTGTCAATGATTACGAAGAAACATTTAGGATTGATTCAGAAAATGGCGAAATTTATACAAACCTCGAGTTGGACAGAGAATCAATTCCGTTTTATGAAATACTGGTAGAAGCAGTTGACCATGGTGTACCTCAACTAGTGGGAACCTCCACTGTTCTTGTAACAGTTTTAGATAAAAATGACAACCCGCCTAGATTCACCAGACTGTTTAGTGTTAACGTAACTGAAAACGCAGATATAGGATCCTTCGTCATAAAAGTCACAAGTTCAGATTTAGATACAGGACCAAACGCCAACGCTACTTACAGTTTTGTCGAAAATCCGGGTGAAAAATTTGTAATAGATCCAGTAAGTGGCAACGTAACAGTTGTGCGACCTTTGGATCGGGAAATTCAAGATGAATACATTCTTAAAGTTGCAGCAATAGATGGTGCTTGGAGATCAGAAACTCCTTTAACTATTACAATACAAGATCAGAATGATAACGCACCTGAATTTGAGTATTCGTTTTACAGTTTTAATTTTCCTGAACTGCAAAAGAAAAATAGCTTCGTAGGTCAAGTTATAGCTACCGATAAAGATAAACAGGGCCCTAATTCTATTATATCATATTCTCTTCAGCAAACATCTGATTTGTTTTCTATCGATCCTGCTACTGGAGAAATTTCTAGTAAATTTATGATGAATTATAAGAGAACTTCCATTAATTCATCACCTGAGAATACTTATTCTGTTACTGTCGTAGCAACAGACAACGGAAAACCACCAATGTCATCTGAATGTCTGGTTACTATAAATGTTGTGGACGCAAATAATAATAAACCCAAATTTATTGATCATGAAAAATTTGTACCAGTTCCACGAGACGCTATTCTTGGCGAAAAAATTGTAAAACTGAAAGCCGAAGACAATTTAGACTTTGGAATAAATGCCGAAATAGAATATTTGGTTTCCGGCGGAAATGGCACAGCTTATTTCATAATCGACAGGTTAAGTGGATGGATTACAGTAAGCAAGCAATTCTATTTTGTGGGGAAGTACTATGAATTAAAAATTAAAGCCGTGGATCGAGGTGTCCCACAACAGTGGGATGAAACAGTAATTACTTTCGTCGTTACCGGTGATAATATTCACAGCCCTAAATTTACTGCTTTAAGTTACCAAGTAATTGTACCCGAAAATGAACCCGTTGGAGCATCAATATTAACTTTGAAAGCTAATGATGAAGATGAAGGACCGAACGGTATAGTGCGATACGAAATTTCTTCTGGAAATGCTGGCAAAGAATTTCATGTTAACCCAATAACAGGCACTATTAGTATATTGCGTCCTCTTGACTACGATGAAGTACAAGAATATCGCCTTAATATAACCGCAAAAGATCTTGGATTTAAATCAAAAGAAACAACTGCCACTGTTACGATAATACTGACTGATATCAACGATAATGCTCCTCTGTTTAACCAAAGCATGTATACTGCGTCTTTGCCTGAAAATTCACCAATCAATAGTTTCATTTTCAAAGTGCAGGCCCTCGATATTGATTCTCCAAAGAATTCGATTATAAAGTACTACATAAGAAATGAAATGTCATCATTGTTTTATATTGACATTGATACTGGTAAAATATTCTCTAAAGAAGTTTTTGACTACGAGGAAAAGACTGAATATAAATTAAAAATAGTTGCAGAAAATCCAGATTCTGTAATGCATAGTACAACTGAAGTCATCGTTCATATCACTGGTGTTAATGAATTTTATCCAAAGTTTACACAACCTGTCTTTCATTTTGATGTATCTGAATCTGCTGAAGTTGGGACAAATGTTGGAGTCATTCAAGCAAGTGATCAAGACAGTGGTGACGATGGCATTATTTATTACTTGTTTGTGGGATCAAGCAATGATAAGGGCTTCAATATTAACTCACAAACAGGAGTCATTAGGGTGGCAAGATACTTGGATAGAGAAACACAAAACAGGGTGGTTTTAACTGTTCTAGCAAAAAATTCAGGGGGTATTCATGGAAATGATACTGATGAAGCTCAAGTTATTATATCTATACAAGATGGAAACGATCCCCCAGAGTTTTTACGTCATTATTACGAAGCTACTATTTCTGAAGGAGCAAATATTGGGCAGCGGGTTATACAAGTAAAAGCTGTAGACAAAGATGTTAGACCTCAAAACAATCAATTCAGTTATTCAATAATAGGAGGGAACATAAACCAAGATTTTAAAATTGATCCTCAAACAGGAGACATTGAAGTTGCTCGTCAACTAGATAGAGAGTTATTATCAATGTACTCATTAACTGTTGGTGCTATTGATACCGGAGTTCCACCACAAACTGGTACGGCAACAGTAAAAATTACGTTAACAGATATTAATGACAACGGTCCAGTTTTTGACGTAACTAACTTCGATGGTGCTGTTTACGAAAATGAACCACCTAATACAAGTATAACAACACTTACAGCTAAAGACCCAGATTTACCGCCGAATGGTGCACCTTTTTCGTATGCTATAGTTGGTGGTAGGCACCAAGCTTACGTAAAGGTACATAGACATAGCGGAGTGCTTTTAACAACTAGGAAAATGGATAGGGAGCAAACTCCTAATTTAGAAGTAATAATTCAGATTGAAGACAGTGGTTCACCTGTGATGACTTCTAATTACACCGTTTTAATAAAAGTATTAGACAGGAATGACAACCCTCCAACGTCAAGATCTGCTCATGTCCTTGTCTACGCATTTAACAATAAAATACCGAGTGGAAAAATTGCAGATGTAAAACCCAATGATCCCGATATCGTGGGAGATTATAAATGTAAAATTATCAAAGAATCTACATCTGAAAACACTCTTGTATTACTTAGTATAAGAAGGGGCTGTGACCTTTATACGAATGCTATTAGACCAGGACAAGGTTATTCATTTTCAGTATCAGGAAATGATGGTATACATCGTGATGTTTTATCGTCGATTAGTGTTGAATATTTTTCTTTTGATAATAGAACCGTAGAGCAGTCTATAACCATGAGAGTAATGAACATGACGGCAACAGATTTTCTTAAAGACTATTACCGTATATTGCTGGAAATATTAAAAGTTGGATTAAGGAATAAGGAATACATTTACTTATACAGTATAAATGAATCAAAAGAAAATTTAGACCTTACAATAGCAATTAAAGGAAATAATTCAGTGTGGAAAAAAGAAAATACAGAAAATCATATAAGATCAAAGGAATTTGAAATAACCAAAGTTTTGAAAAGCTCCATTGTCGTATCTTATTATCCATGTACTGTTCACAAATGTCAAAATGATGGGGTATGTACAGATGCTATTAAAGTTTTAGACGATACCAAAATAACAGAAAGTTCAACACTAATACTTACATCTCCGCTCGTAAAACACGAGTATACTTGTCATTGCACAGATCGTTTTATGGGTAATGACTGCGAAATGCGCCAAGATCCTTGTTCACCAAACCCTTGCCACTTCGGAGGTCAATGTAGAAAGCAAGGTTATGATTTCGTATGCACGTGTCCTGCACGACGTGAGGGCAAAACTTGTGATCTAGAAAGAGACGACGTCTGTAGCAGTAATCCATGTAAAAATGGCGGCTCATGTAAAGAAAGTTCAGACAGAAATTCGTTCTTTTGCTTATGCCGACCAGGTTATCGCGGCAACCAGTGTGAAGCATTGGTCGATTCTTGTAGACCTAATCCTTGTATGCATGGAGGTATATGCATCAGCTTAAAACCAGGTTATAAATGCAGTTGTACCAACGGCCGTTATGGCACACATTGTGAAAGTTCAACGTTTGGCTTTAATGAGTTGTCTTACATGCAGTTCCCAGCACTAGACGCTTCCACTAATGATATAACCATAATATTCGCTACCACGAAACCGGATGCCCTTCTACTCTATAACTATGGTGCCCAAACAGGAGGACGATCAGATTTCATAGCTATTGAGCTTCTGGGAGGCAAACCTGTATTTTCTTTTGGAGGAGCAAGAACATCGATAACATCTGTCAGTATTGTGGAAAATGATAAAAATCTGGCAGACGGACGATGGTATAAGCTAACAGCTACAAGGAATGGGCGGGTTATTTCCCTTAGTGTCACTTCTTGCACAGATCACGGCGACGTTTGCATGGAATGTGAGCCTGGCGATGATTCATGCTACGACGACGATACCGGGCAAGCAGGGTGCGTTTCCCATTTATTAATTTTTATTATACATATATCCAATTTTCATTGCTATTGTACAATACTTAAATAATATATTTATTTTTTTCGTTAATTATTGTTGATTTTCGATAAATATTATTACCTTTATTTTCTGATCGAGTACTTTTTCATTACAGAACACTTAACTTCAATAATGAACCTCTTCTAATCGGCGGCTTGCACAAAGCAGACCCAGTGCTAGAGCGTCCAGGTCAAATTCACTCTGACGACTTCGTGGGATGCATGCACAGTATATCCATTAACGGTCGCTTACTAAACTTGACAAATCCTATACAAGCTCGGGGTGTCGAAGCTAATTGTGATAGGTCTGAAAAAGGCGCTTGCTTCAAGAAAGATGTCTGTGGAGTAGGCGAATGCATTGACACATGGAAAACTCATCATTGCAAATGCGATCAGAAATTAATATCACCAGATTGTTCCTTATCTCTACAGGCTATATCAGTTAACGAAAATGGTTTTATTACATACATAATATCAGAAAAACATCGGAGAATGCAATTATTAGAGTCATTTTATGGTGGAAGTACAATTTGGGATAAAAAGAATGGTAAAACATTAGGGAAAACCAACACTAAAATTAGTAATCCAATCAAGACCTTATCTTTCTCATTTAGGACTCATAAAAAAGATGGCATATTATTTTATGCAGCTACCGACAAATATTACACTTTAATTGAAATTTTGGAAGGAAAAGTAATTTATACGTCCAAACAAAATTCTATAGTAAATATGACTCAAGCAGACCAACCAGATGCTTCGGATGGTAACTGGCATAATGTTACATTAATAGCTCACGGAAGAAGTATTCGTTTGACAGTTGATAGTAAGAACCTTGGAGAAGAGCTTGATGCAGCAAGTGTACATGATTTCTTGGATCCATATTTAACAATTGTTTCATTGGGAGGAGTTAAAGCTGAATGGATCTCGACTACCAACAAATTTGAAGGATGTCTGGCGAATTTTTCTATCAATAATGAAATTCAACCTTTTATGGGTAACGGAAGCATTTTTAAAGACGTATTGCGCAAAGGAAAAATAATCAGTGGATGTCACAGTGCTTTTGGCGCTGGTTTGACTCAAAACCCAGATCCATTAAGTATCGGAATCACACTCGTTATATCATTCTTCATAATTTTAATTGTTGCTATATTAGTTTCGTTCATCGTATTTCGACTTCGTAAGCAGAAGAAAGAAAAGGGTAATATCCCCACCGGTAAAAGCAGTCTGTCACATACCAAGCAAAATGGTGGTCCTGCTATGCTTAATGCTCCAAATCTGATAGCGGGCACTAATGACAGTCTCATGAATCGCAACATACATAATAATGAGACAAGCCTTAACAGTTATATGTCTGATAACGCCGATATAATGCGCAATGTCGGGCATATAGTTGGACCAGAATTATTGTCAAAGAAATACAAAGATCGGGAGATTATGAATATAGATCCACCGAGGCCGCAACGTCCAGATATAATAGAAAGAGAAGTAGTAGGAAAAAGTCCCGCACTAAGAGAAGATCACCACCCTCCACCGCCCCCATCAACAAATACTTCACATCATACTCATGATCATCCTAGTGGCATGGATTTAAATTCAGAGGTACCAGAACACTACGACCTTGAGAACGCGAGTTCAATAGCTCCGTCTGATATTGATATTGTTTACCATTACAAAGGCTTCCGTGAAGCTGCTGGGGTTCGAAAGTATAAAGCCACTCCTCCACCTTTAGCTGGATATCATCATAAACATCAAACTCCTCAGCACAGGCATTCACCGCATCATCCAAGTGGGTATCCGCCGCGTGTCATACCACAATCGTCTCAACCACCTCCTCAACCTAGACAGCATCAGACTACACCACTTGCCCGACTTTCTCCAAGCAGTGAGTTAAGTCAGCAACCAAGAATTCTCACGCTTCACGATATATCAGGGAAACCATTGCAGAGTGCCCTATTAGCTACCACTTCGAGTTCTGGAGGAGTTGGTAAAGATGCGTTACACAGTAATAGTGAACGTAGCCTGAATAGTCCAGTAATGTCGCAACTGAGCGGGCAAAGTTCATCCGCCGGTAGGAAGACGCCTAGCGCGCCACCTCAAGTGCCACAAGTAGTGTCCGTAGGTTCGGGTGCAGTAGGGTTAACTGCTGAAGAAATCGAAAGAATGAACGCTAGACAGCGAACTTCAAGTCTAGTTTCCACCCTAGATGCAGTGTCTAGTTCTAGCGAAGCACCCCGAGGCGGTGGAGTCAGTCATCACATGTCCCATAGGCATCATTCGCCGCCGGTCGACAACAGGAGCTCTACAGGTTCCGACGATGAGAGTGGGAATGATAGTTTCACATGTTCAGAAATAGAATACGATAATAACAGCATTAGTGCAGACAAACCCGAAGACGTGAGAAGACAGAATGTAAGCAGCGGAAGTAACAATAAAAAACCTATATTACCACCTCCGTACGAAAGCTTCGACTCTTCGTTTCGAGGGTCACTGAGTACCTTGGTCGCTTCGGATGATGACTTGGCTCCCCACGTCGGTTCAGCGCTGTACCGGCAAGCCAACGGCTCTCCAGCACCGGCGCCCCTCGGCTGGGACTATTTACTAAACTGGGGTCCTAACTTTGAAAGTATGATTGGAGTTTTTAAAGACATTGCTGAACTACCAGATTCAGTCAATGGACGAATGTCTTCCTCACTAAGACTTCCAAACGGCACACCCAAGCCGTCCGAAGAATACGTTTAATATAAAAAAAACTGTTTTGTAAATAGATTTATAATTAAATTTAAATATTTTGTACAAAATTGTTGGGATCTTGTATCAAGGTCTGTCTAGTTTCAATTTCTTGCCATATCTTGTTAAACTATGTACATGGTTTTATGTACATAGTGAATTTTGTATTAGATTATTGATATTGTCATATTTCAAACCTCATTGTAAATATATGTCAAGAAAAACATTGTAGATACGTAGCGTTAAGTTCTTTGTAGAAATTGTATTTACCTTTTGTACAGCGCATTTATTGAAATTTATCACATTCAAGCATCGCTTAAAACACGAAATCTGTTCATTTTGCGAACGTACTACCGTTTCTCTCGAAGACACACGTTATGTACCGTTTCATAAAACATTAAACTTACATCGAACTGAAGTAAGCAGGAAGAATAGCACTTAATGAAGAACTCTGCCTGAAACCTACAACTCTAAACTATTAAACTTAATGAAATACGCTTACTTTTTATGTAGAAGTTGTTTATTAATTTACTCATAAGTTTACAACAAGTACAATTACAGTCAGAGCTCTTAATTTCGTGTCATGTTAATAGACTTCTTTGTATTTTATGAGCCATATTAATTAGTGAACAAAGTGCCAAATGCGTCTCCTGTTCAAAAGAACCGACTGACTTTAATTATTTGTATAAACAATAAAATGATTCTGAATAATACAATTTTTATTTTCCCTCTTTACGCTAGAATTACATTAGATTTTGTATTTTCAATTATTTCTTATGTAGTCACGATTCATTTCTGGTTACTAATATGTAACAGTCTCGCAGGTACTTGCAAATATAGTCGCGTCCTGATTACATATCACATATACATACTTCGCTTGTGAATGAACCAAAATATTGGTTTTATAGAGCTTGTAAAAATTTACCTTCATATTTCAATTCATTATGCAAAATAAAAATGAATAATGCAAAATTAACCGCAGGAGACGGTTGGTTGGACTGACCCAGGACTCGTATTCAGGACTTGTCGATCAGTAGTTGCGCTCGACCAATAAGTCAGTCAATACCTCAAGAAATATATTTATAATCATCTTCCAAATATATGATTCAATTACATATTTTATTTTTCATTATAAATAAAAGTAGGTATATTTTTTCTGATCATTTGCAGCGATTAAAAATATTTTTTATCAAGAATTGTTGCTTTGTTTAACATATAGATAATATTAAAAAAGTAATATTAAAACTATAGTCTGATATTGCGCGAGAGTCATACTCTTTAATTTATATTTTCACATCAACATGACTTTTGTATTTTTGTTTAACCATGGCAACTAAGTGTAGAATCATAATGATCGGATATTGGTGTACAACGCTTAAGAATGTATATTTAGCCAGCGACAAATGGTGTACTTTGAGAAAAAAAACAATTTCACTATCTGCTCGAGACTGCAGTTGCAATTATAAAAACGTCGTAAAGCGCTCAAAACACATGCTATTTACGATAAGATCGCACGGTGCGCTTGTTTGTCGATAATTTTCTCACCATTTACATAATTTGGAACAATGTTGCCGTAGAGAAGTATACCAATATGTTTGTTCTTTTAATAACTTTGCTAATTTCCAACATCATTTCATCCAGCTCTCATATCAATTAGTTCTCGCAAGCCAAAGCTGCTTACTCATAGCATCGCGGTATGGTACCTACTCCATATGTAAATTTTGCTGTGTTTTTATTGAATAAAATTATATATTGTACGTGTAAGATATTTATACACAAGCCTTTGAATAGGACACTGAGATTTGTCACTTTCTGTGTATTGGTAAACTATTTTATTTATCGGTCGCCTTTTAAGAGACTGAAAGGTCCTTACTTCACGATTCACATTAGAATGCCATTTCTAGATGTACATATTGAGTGTTAGTTGATAAGTTCTATTGTTATATAACATTTTGAATCGATTTAGGAACATGTTTAAAATATATC
>DWEE01003806.1:0-10197 GCA_018245755.1 Parelbella macleannani
TGTCGTTAACACTGAGTTGTATGTGAAGTTGGATATATTTGATATATAGATGGCACAAACAGCCTACGACTGGATTGTGAAGGTCAAGAATCATTGGATAGATATAATGTTGGAGAGAAAATGTCGCCTTGCGGCACGCCATTTTCGAATTCTCACCAATCAAAGTCTATTCACAAAACGCCGACTGATTGTTGACGGCCACGAAAATACGACGAAATTCAGTCCCAGGCGAAAAATGATACCTATATATTTAATTAGAAAAATCAATATATTCGACCAGTACAAGTCTAATATGAGTGGTCGACTTATACAAATATATGCACGTGTCCTAATTTAATAATTGTGTTTCAAGGATATTTTAATATTAGATAAACATATAATTAGTTTATTATGATTTGAAAATATAACTGAAGCTCTCACGTGTACACATAAATGTATACATCTTTTTATAATTAAGAGTAATGTATGTAAAGCAAAATGGTTTATGAACATGTTTTGTATGAAACAAAATTTAACAAAACAGTCTCCGAGATAGCGACCACAAGGTTGGCTACTCGCTTTATGACGGAAACGGTTTGTTGTATGACACAGACACAAACGAGAGGCAAAGAACGCTTTATATCTTCCATAAGATGGCGTATGAGTAAATTAGATGAGTGAAAGTTGATTAGGTACATCGTCCCAAAGAACTGTCCACCAACGTTTAAATATAAGTTACTAATGTACTTAGCCTATGAGACGACCCAGTATTTTCATTTCGCTTGGTAACAATTAGAAGACTAATAGATATAATTTTATATGGATTTTATTATTAAGAATGCGTCCTAATTATCAACTTCATATTCACTCATCTGCTGATATATGTATATATATCTTTATAATTAAAGTTTTGTGTACATCATTTTTTGGTACAGACTTATCATTATTTTTTTCTAAGCGACTTAGGCTACGCCTCGAAAATATAAAAATGGCATTAAGGATTAAAAAAGCAGTATATTATGTATATATACATATACACTAAGCCATATATGCAGAACAGGGGAGATATGGAAAATATAAAAAAATTGGCAATTGAACAATAAATCAGAATATTCACACGAAAAATTCTGTTTGCGGTGTTCGATGCTAATATAATAACATTCCCTTTGCTTATTTCCTGATCAGCTACATATAACATGACGTTGATTTTTTTAATATATTACTATTATCCATTTTCATACATTCACAGACACTAGTCAGTCGCTTGTGGTGAAGCTCATTTTAACGGTAAGTTTATGAAAACAAGGCTCCACTGGACTGGACACTCCATTCCTAAATTTGCATATATTATCCGCTTGTACTAACACCGAGAATATAATTTTCTTGGGAATAATACAATTTTGACAAAAATTTGAATGAAGATATGAAATAGGTGGAATATCATGTCATTCATCTTAATGAGACAAGTCTTGATTGTGTGCTTGTTATAATTCTGAATTTAATCTGATATCTCGTAACGGCGCTTACAGTTTAGTAATGTCACTTTTTCAAAAACAAGTGATATACAATACTAAAATGGTACAAAATTATTTATATTCACGAATTTTGCTTTCTAAGTTTGAGGACGTCGTTATATATTGACTTCAAGTAATACGTGACGCTGAAAGCTGTATTCCTTGGAGACGCAGGAAACAGAAGACGAGGTAAATTTCTCGTATTCAGTAATTAAATATTCAGACTAGTATATCATAATGTCAAATAAGATACATACAGAGTCTTTTAAAATCTGCCAAATTATATGTGATCTTTGGTAGCATTTACCCGAATTTCACTAAAGGAGATAAATAAAATTTAAAGCAAATGTATTAATTAGGTAAATTGACTGTACGAACTTTACGGCTATATTGACTACGAAAGATTAATGCCTGTACGCTGATCACAAACCTACTGGACAGAGACATATGTAGAGATGTATGTATTACATGTAGGAATAAAGCATTTGAAGCATTTTAAGTGTGTACACTTCTCTCACTAAAACGAAGACTTTACTATAATTTTCCATTGCAGATAATGTCCAGCACGACTCGGCTAGTGACGGTCGGTGTGCTGCTGGCTCTGGTATCGGCTGCCAGCGGCATCAAGTGCTGGCAGTGTGGCCAGTACAGCGACGGGGTGGGCTCCATCACACCGTGTAACAACCGCAGCGCCACGCGGCTGGCCGATTGCCCGAGCAACGCTAAATACTGCATCGTGAGTAGAAAATAATTTAACACTGTAAAACTACAAACGGTCTTAGTAAAGAATATATAGGTATGTATTGTCACTAGGTAAACAGTAAAAACATTTTCGTGCTACCCGCTCTTTGTGAAATTCTCAACAGTGTACAATGATTAATATACTTTAATGTCTTATATAAATATTGCATGTATTTAAACAAGTATAAATGCTGCCCATTATAAGATATTTTTTGTATAAATAAATATTGCAGAAACGATTTATGAAACAATGACATATTTTTTGGCCTCGGTAATATGATTTTTGAATAATAACACTTTTTCAAGTCTCTAGTGGTATCATATTAATGATGCAAAATGTCATAATAGATAGCTATAAGTAAAGGAATCAAACGAGTCGTTATAAATCGTTTTTTTTTTCACGCGTTTTTTTCATTGATTTAAAAAAATATATCGATTAAGCTGTTCAGTAAGCCACTTTATAACGAGGAGTTATAAGCATATAATCTAAGAAGAGTGAATGTTACCGATTGTACGATTGATTTTGCATCATGTCAAAGAGTTCGAGCGTTATGCAACTCGTCAATTTCAGCGCAGTCGCGAGTTCTATACTCCGTACCCTTCCGGCTGAAAGATTCGTGACACATCACAGTGCTACAACTCCAAAATGTAACAATCATCATTAATAAAATAGTAGTAGCTCGAAGTTCGGATTTGTATCCGGTGTGTGCAAATAGGGTCAACCCCCTTTCCATGTTGGGGCGTACACCTTACATAAATGGTGAAACATGGGAGTGTATTACACCCCTACGGGGAAATACAGGTTTGATGTTATCTTGTGTATTTACATTATTATTCCGTATCAAGAATAATTTGTTTCTTTTGAAAGAAACACTTGGATGAAGTCAAGAAAAGCCACCTATAATTCGTGTTACAACGGTGAGCCCTAAGATAGATTTCAGTAGGTATATTATCTGTAAGCAAATATATCACAATATGAGCGTAGTTCATTTAATTTTGCTTTAATTTATGAATTTTTCATCATCATCAGAAATCAACAAAACTGGCGGTACCTCGATTTTAGTAATACATTATATTTCATCACGAATATTGTTCACACCAAAGATTGTAAATCTGTAGTCGTAATGATATGGTCAATATTTTCTCGACATCAGTCTACTTTCTGTGCTTATTACATCGTTAATACTACGCATAACGTTCGTTTTATTACTTTTAGTCTTATTATGAGTTTATTGTCGATCTTCGCTCTTGTCGTTTTATTTCACTAAAGCAGATAAGACGAAGTCTGATAACCCTGACAATGAGCTATTGTTACGTCATATCGTTATGTGTATTACGTTTGATTTTAGCATAATTAGAAGGGGTTCTTGCACAGGCAGAATTCGACAGTCAAATTCTTTGTCGAGAACACAATCAAGTCACTATTTCTAATATACATATTAGATATATGCCAGCGAATATATTCAATGCTGTTTTTATATAGAAATTTGGTCGCAAGCGATAACGCCCTTGTGAAGTCGTAGCGTTATTTAGAATATATTTAAAGTTATAATATTATATAATAATAACTTTTAAAACAATTCATTAACTGTTAGAACCACGGATCGATCAAAAAATCTTTGGCGTGTTTTTATCATGTTTGTAATCTTTCCAAGTCAAATAAGGCAATAATAATCGGGTATAAACACTTAGATGGGAATTACGAAGGTTGAACCCACGTTACACGAAGTTCATCGTAAGTCAAGCATACTACGGGATTAGGGTTCTCCCGGGCCAATATAATCCGTACATGCTCCGTTCCCCTGAAGTGACAGCCCTTATTAAGGGCGATCCTCGGTTATGTAAAGGGCCACTTAGACATCATTTAAAGAATCTTCGGACAAAAGCACCGCGAAAATTGGGATGAAGAAAATCTGTATCCTATTAGTAGTAAAAGTAAACATCAGTTTTATTAATGACGGTAATTGCGAGGCTGAAATTTAATAAATGATAGTTCAAGATCAGGCGTACATAAATAACTCATTAGGGATTA
Organism: Parelbella macleannani; assembly: GCA_018245755.1. Lineage (NCBI taxonomy): Eukaryota > Metazoa > Arthropoda > Insecta > Lepidoptera > Hesperiidae > Parelbella > Parelbella macleannani. Next base: position 4,267 of record DWEE01003806.1, read on the forward strand.
AAAAAAAACAAAAGAATTATTAGAAGTCTCAAGGTTTCGATTGGTGAAATGCCTAAGTTTTCCAATATTTCTGTATGCAGCAGAAATATTGACGGTGTGTCGCGAAGGGTCATAGAAAAAACGACTTTAGAAATGCTATGCTGAAGTCGCCGTTTGTAAGTGTTTTGAACTTTCCATCGAATCAATATTTCAAGACTAAGAAATTATGAATAAGTTGGAGGAGACTGTCTTTGATTGTGCTCCTACTGATAGTCTTTGGATTACATTAGATGGAAAGAACGTAGGTGAGCACTTGGTGGTATATAGTAGAACTTAGGGTAATCCGATATGAATCGGTATTACGATGTAGCAGACACCTGTCGCAAATATTAGGAAGATAATATTATGTAATATATGCCTAATGTAATATGTATCAAACAAATAGTATATGTATCAAACAAAATCTATCAATAAAATCGGATATACAATACATATACATAGTATATCATCGAATATATCAAAACCGTAAAAACTTAAAATAAACAAAAACCGTAAGATTACTATAAAAATTACCAGTTGTAAATTTCAGTATACGTACTGAAACTGTAGCAAAATGGAGGAATATTCATCGATTTTACTGTAATAATAACATTTGTAGCCCTAAATCAAAAAGGATTGAGTTATTTCTTTTTAAGCCATTTAAAACTATTTCGATAAAACATGTCTATTAAAGTCATGTCATACTTCACGTTATTGGTAAACTCCATGACATGGATAAAATTGATTGACAAAAGATAAATTCAAGTTTATATCACGCGACCTCGGAGGGTTTACCGCACAATCCTATATAATCTTCTGTAAATATTCAGGTCGGTGTACGAGTAGGCTTTGGCATTTGAAATGGATAACCTTAGCTGGCGTGAAAGGGCTTTCAAACGTAAATAGATATGTCAATTGATACACAGGACTTTATAGATTAAAAAAATATTTTAGAGAATTACATTATTACATAGAATTACAGTATTCGAATCATTTTATTAATAACTGTTTTGTAAAGTGACAATGATAATAAATACATAATGATTATGAAGAAATAAATTATGGTTTTTCGTTCTCTTTTTTTAGTAACAGTCATATTTTGATCAAATCTTTAATTAACAAAAATATATTTGATTATTTATAACTACCCTCTTAGTCCAGTGTCTAAAGTTAAATGTAAGCGTCCTGTATCTTATAAATGTGTCTTTGTATAAACAGAGTTGACTTTTTTAGATCAATAACTTTCTGTGAAATTTTAAGGTCAATACATACTAATTACATGTTTGGAAATTGGCAACCCTGACCGCCGTAAATGTTCCAGACGACACTAGGATTTGTTACGTCAACGTGATGTATATACGACAGGATACGAGTACGTAAGACGAATGTGTTGTTGTGATCTATTCTCGAACTGTTTTCTTCAAATATCTAACATATTATTGAAATCACGTTTTGTATCTACGGACTGAACTTGTTTATTTTTAGCTTTGCCGAAGCATTTAAAAATGTTTGTGTTATATGTATAATGTTAACACACAAATGAACTGTAAAACGTGAATTACTAAACTGTTAACTATTTGATAATATCCATTGTTGAGAGGAAAGCAAATTATATAGTTTCCAGTCCCGAGAACTATTTGTCGATCTGGATTATAACTAAATGACGATCATCAATAAACCTTTCAATCCTCACTGAACCGACTATCGTTGCCAAATTGATCATTTGAGTTTCAATTAAAAATAAAACTCTTCATTTTTTTCGTAATATAAAGGAATATAAATTGATGATCATTATATACGCTTTCTATGTTATTGTTAACATAGGCAGGAACCAACTCGCCTGTATTCCCCGAAGGGGTGGGGCAGAGGAATATACAATAGTACACTTCATGTTTCACCAGTTATATTTATATATATATACTTTCATATACATATAACAAAATAAATGAACTACTAAAATGTAGGTACAACCTCTCTAATGTCCAGTTATTCTGGGCAAATAATCTATTAAGCAGCAAGAAGTGGCTTTTTGCCTTCTCAATTACACTTAGCGTTGGGTCCTCGCAGTGGGATATTAATGGTCCGTAGCGTATATAAAAATACACATTAAAAACCAATTACAGTAAATACCGAACTCACACAATAAATATTATATCGCCATAAAGGGTACTTTGGGCTCTTATCAAACGGAATGTCATCTAAACGACCGGGCAATTATGACATTTCTGGCTTCTAATGCACGCGCCTTTTACTATCTTATCGTTTGTCATATCGTAACAACTACTGTTAACTTGTTAACCATTACTGTGTTTTGATAATGAATACGTGTGGCATTTTGTTATGTAGTCGTTTGTTAATAGATGAATTTTATAAATTTTTGTTTTATATTTTATAAAAAATCATGATCGATCAATTTTATAAATAAAAATGACCCATGCGATCCATTTTAGACATTCACAATATTTAGCTCTACATTTATTGATTTTAATATATTTTCAGTTCATTACCTGTTGATACCGTAAATATGGTACTGTAAATAGTCTTATGATAAAAAAATATATTTTAACACAATTTTGACAATATAAGATATTGTTAAGGTTGTCATGGACAGAAGTATATTCAGATATGCACCATTAAAAATGAATTATGAGATACATTTTACAACCTTACTTTCTATCAGAATATATAAGAGGCTAAGGTAAGTAATATGCCAAAAAATTAACTCGAATGTTCCCACATTCATGTCTTGGGTGCTTTGTCTTCGAAATGTATTGTTGTAGCCCAGTACTGTCCAAAAGCATGGATTTTCTTTTGATCTCGAAAAATTCTTAAGAACTGTGATGATTTAAACAAAAGTTGTAATATAAAAATGTGGTAAGATTCAGAATAAAAGCTCAAAGGTATATTATACAGAATGTATTTTGTTTATATCTTACGGGAGAACATATTATGTTTGGGTCACGATCATTACTATTTGGTAGGCCTTTCGAGAAAACGGATTTGTGCGTATATAACAATAGTTTGTAAAAAATTTCATGTTCCTAGTAGAAAATCTTATTAGGGCTGCTATTCAGCAATAGTAATAGTACCTACTTACATTATTACTGAAAGTTTTGAAGAATGTTGTTGGCACCCCTATTACGCCATGAGGAGTTCCAAGTTACTCATTAATGATACCGGCACATTATGGACAAATTAGAGAACTTAAATATCTAGAGCAGGTTTCACCTCCTAAAAGAAATTGATTATAATCGTTTATACTGAAACTAGGTTAGTAACTTCATATATGGCCATTTGATAATAAATTAGTCAAAATATATAATTATGTATGTGCTATGTTAGCCGAAAAGTTAAAAAACTACTTACATTTATTACATATTAATATATCGTACTTAAAATACACATCTGTGTATTTTATATCTATAAAACCAATACTTTAGTTCATTACAAAAATCCTTTTTCTCGTTGAAATTCGAACCCACAACTGAAATCAAGCGTACACTGACCAACTGAACTAAATCAGCCGACCAGTCGGAACATTCAGTCAATCTAAAATAAACTAATATACGAGTAGAGTTAAATATTAAATTTTCCATACTCTTGAAATACCTCGCAAATATATTTGAATGCTTCAAAAGTCATATTTCGGGAGCTTTGTCTACAAGACGTATTGTCGTATGCCAGTGCTGTGCAAAGACATGATTTCTATTTGGTCCCAGTCCGATTTCAAGAATTGCGGAAGTATACACAATAGATGTTGTTTTAACAAACTAAATATTTACTCGTATGTTTGTTTAATTAAGAGATTGAAAAGGCTTCTTCATTCTTCATTAATTTCAGGTAGCCTCTGTATTTAGTTTCAGCTTATGCTTTAAAACTATTCTGCTTTATATCTTAATATTCGTTGAATACATATGTATGTACCTACATGTAGTGAATTAATTAATGCAGGCGCGTAGCGAGGCACAAAAGGAACTCCCGTTCAAAGCCGGCCATGTACTGGCAACTACTCTTGTATTGTAAATTTTCATATTCGACAGTAACCACGTACCATTAGTTGGCTCTGCTAAATGATTTCTGGGTTTCATTTATAAATTAAAAAACTGCATACTTCAAGGATTTATTTTTAGATTTTACGTAGCAATCTGTATGTACGTAAAAGTTAATCTTATAGTAAAACCCTCGGAAGCATCTAATATTCCCTTAAAGTGAACCACAGATAACTGACAATCAAACATCAAGAAGCGGGAGTTACGCAGCAATTTCTCGCGCAAACTGTTATCCGTCGCCATTTTGTAGACGCCGCCGGCCTTCCAAAATGGCCGCCTTTGTCGGAGATAGCATTAAGATTATGGTGACGTTCAGAACACGAAATGTGTATCTAATTGGCTGGTCGTTTAATCCTGTCTCCTGTTTCCGGTTTACACAATGCTACTAATCGGAATATATTGTTTACATTGCTTCTGGGTTGAAGTGTCCTTAAACATGGCAATTATGAATCGAAGTATACCTCATAATTAGTTCAATGCAAAGCGAAAGTATCACCAAAACCAATATGCTATTGCTTAGCAGCGAGGTTCTGTTATTATATTTCGTACTACAGTAGTCATTTCGTAGATGAGTAGTAGTAAGAACTAGATAAAGACAATGAATTCCGCTGAAGGCAAAAATCTATCTATAAATAACGTTCGGTAGCTCGTTAGTTTTGTTAAAGGCCTATGTGCCTATACGAACATTAAATTAATACTAATTTGTAAGATTTTAAAACTTCGTTTGAGAAATAACGATGTACTTATGTTACAAAGGATCTAATTTTAACAAGTACTTAAGTGCTATGTAATTATTATACACCACACGTAGCGCGGGAAAAGCGTGTACACGATAATAGGTGAACCTAAAAACGGAAACATTATGTAGCATTTGATGTGTAAATGTTTTGTAAAGAGCTGCGTCTTAAATCTGCGTAACATCACGCCTGTAATCCCCGAAGGGGTAAGCAGAGGAGTAGTACACTCCCATGATTCACGTTTACGTTTACGTCCCAGAATAGGTGGTGAGCCTATTGCCATACACCGGGCTCGGATCCAGACTCCGAGTTACTACTAGAAATTCTAAACTGGAAAAATCGAATAGTACCTGATAGCGAGTTGCGCGTTTGCAAACACTTGACCGACGAGGTAGTCTTAAATTTTCTATATACCTAATTAATATGATAGTGGTTTGTCGTTATGCTTTTATCGCAGAAAAACTACTGGGTAAATTTCAAATAGGTTCTTTAAGTTTTATTTCTTCGACATTTTACTCATATCTTTAAAAAAATATTTCGATATCTTCATTAAATTCGAAGTTATTGAAGTTTTAATTTTAACGTCACTTTTGTCTAACAGTGGAACGACAAAAAGAGTCGAAAAATTAAATAAGTACACAGAACAAAAAAATTAAATTTTTTCATAATAACTTGTATGCATCCGTATATTGAAGATCTTTTGCAGTGGATGGTCCTGCTGACCGTATCAAATGGGATGTCGTATTAATATAAGCGAAGAATACAGATGATAAAGTAGGGATCAAGAGACCGCTTAATCTGGCTGAGGTTCCTCTCATATTGGCCATGTTTTGCTTTTCTTTTATCATACTCCGAGCTTCAATTAGACAGGTTTTATATTACTGCACATAAAAATAGGCGGAATGATGTAATAAAACTTATGTTTTACATTTAAACGTTTTGTGAGTATCTATATACCTACATAATTATACGAGTTAATCACGATTCTTCGCCATGATCTCGTTACGATCGGCGGCAGCTCATTAACAAGGACTTGGAAAAAGTTCGATACTAGTCGGGATATCTCGAAAAATCTATATGAGTTAAGCTAGCTACATTACTTAATCAAAACTTTTATTTTATTAGCA
>DWEE01003807.1:0-10196 GCA_018245755.1 Parelbella macleannani
AGCAAGTGATATTTAAACTTAAAACGCACTTTTTATAAAGAGGTGCGCGCCATGGATTTGAACCCAGGACCCCCGAATGAGAGGCTGAATTCTTAACCACTAGGCTACCACTACTTTTGATTTGATTGATACTCTAATGGTTATTTACTATTATCAGATGATTGTAAGATCTTAGCGCTTGCAAGAATTAAGAATATTATATATAAGAAGAATGTAATCCATGTATGTCTGTCCGAGCGTCCTCCAAATTAGCACTCATAGTAGAATGCCACTGTTCATTCCGATTACAAAAACTGCATATCTGCTTTCCAATTTATTGTATAAGAAGCACGTTAGTTTATTAAGGACAGAGATATTTGGCACTCAGTATTCACTGCCTAACCCGTAAAAAACGTCACGTGACGATTTAATAATGATAGTGGTAATAATTGTTAATTTTTTCGTACTACATAACAGACTGTGTAACAGTTACTGACAGTATTTCAAGAGTCACAACAATAGTAACAATAACAGCGCCGTTTCTAGAGCGCTACGACACTATACATTGTGGCTGTGATTTACTTCTCTTACTGTCTGAAAAGAGTTTAGTGTTTTAATTTTTCACAAATGACTGGACAAATAACCTTTTTGTAATATTCGATCCAGTCTTGTTTTGTTTGTTATCTCCTTAAAATTTTATTTTGTAATGAAATTTTCTGAGAGAAATTTTATTAACGCGCACTCACATTCTCGTGGTGCTATAAATATCACTGGCGCTAAAAGTATTTGTTTTGATGAACATCAATATATGACTGAAAAATGTGCATTGGAAATATAGTTCCTAATTTTATTGTATTTGTAGTCCGTTATTTTAACAATAATGGCTTATACGAGTACATAAAAGATAGATATGTGCTATCGTAGAGCTCTATATAGAACTGTTTATGAGAAACATTCCATCGTATATCTATTATAATATACGTCTAACTCTTTCGGCTTTTGCAACACACTACAAAACTACAAGTTTTCTCCGACTTACTTGAACTTTATCGTTAAATTTTGATAAATTTATGCAATATGCTTATAAATTAAACCCTATTTGTTATTCTGAATGATCTATTTTATTGTTAAGTTATATTAATATCCAATCGATCGTTTTTGCGTGAAAGAATAATAAACATCCAGACATTCATTTACAGACCTTTAGCATTTATAGTAGAAATGAAACATTTTAGTTAATTTAGAATTTGAGATATTTTAAAATCTATTTCATCCACACGAGAAGCCACTGAAAGTTATCTGATTCTCCACAACCAATTGTTAAAGTTCGCTGAAACTTTAGAACTCTGCCGAGCTTACATTTCGCAATGCGAATGCTTAAATTGGACACGTTTCAAACTTAGTGAATTAAAGAATCGTTTTTGAAACATCATAAGTTTTGGCAAAAATACACAGATTTCAGTGCAGAAGCAGTGATAGCTTAGTGGTTAAGAATTCAGCCTGTCGCTCCGGGTGTATTGGGTTCAAATCCATGGCGCATACCTTTTGACAAAAGTGCGTTTTACGTTTAAATATCGCTTGGTAACGGTGAAAGAAAACATCGTGACGAAACCTTCACACCTTAGAATTTATATATCGAAATAAAAAGTAAGGTGTGTGAAGTCTGCCAGCTCGCACTTGGCCAGCGTGGCAGACTACGGTTAACCCTCACAATGTGAGAGAAGACCTGGAATGTGGAAAGTAGGTGGAATGACAATTGGGTCGATTATTATTATTATTACACAGATTTCAATTCGCAAACATTCTTCATATTGTAAAAAAATATTTTCAATATGGCTTTAATCCAAAAATAGGCACCATTGCAATCAACCTTTCTAAATATTATGATGTTGGATATGGGTCTCCTCTCGGAATAAGAAGAAAGTGAAAGAGGCGAATCTCCTCTCAGAAGAAGAACTCTAAGGTGTGCAGATTACCTAACCTATTTCCTCATCGTTACAGCACGCTGTATTTAATCTTAAATCGCACATTTTTTTAAAAAAAAGGTGCGTCAAGATTTACCCCTTGTCCCTCAAAGTGGAGGTCAAATCCTGGCGACAACCTCACAACAGTTTTCTTCACCTCTACGTCAAACGATCTTAAAACACACATTTCCTATCGATTTATTAGTACCGCGTAGTTTTTTTTCCAATGAATTAAAAAGGAAAGGTACAAAAAAAAAGAGAAAAATCAATTTAACGTATTTTACTCTGGTACAAATTACGTATATTTTGAGTGATAGATTAAAAATAACGTGAAATACTGAAACGTACATATACACTGTAACAAATTTGAAAACGCAATAATTTCGTTAACTCGACGTACCGTGTGCGTAGTATGAAGGACTCTTGACCGGAATACTCATGGAAATAACGTAAAATAAATTCGAGCAAGGGTTCCGACAATATCGCGCTGTAGAATAAACATTTTACTGCGTATTACTGCGTCGAGTGCCCGTTCTGACGAAAACGTGGATTGTGTTTCAAAATCCAGTAAATAACTGCGTTTATGCGTTTCCTCTATACTCCGCTGTAAATTTTATCAATTCTTGGAGATCTCTTAATCGACACATACCATTGTTTTCCTAAATATTTTGTCCGAGAAACAACTTCTACTAAATTTGGGTATATGTTAAATAATGACGTAATGACGTTGCTAAAAGATTAATTAATAAGTATGTGAGAGGTAACGTCTATTTATAATATTTTCCATGTACAGTAGTTTTTCATCATCATAATCAGCCTACTGCCGTCCACTGCTGGCCATAGGCCTCTCCACTGGCACGCCAATAGTTTTCATTGTAACCTAATTACATCGTTAGCGAAATTTCCATTGTTCTCGTTGTGCCAATTTAGTAGCTGGAACACCGTCTAATTCGACGCTTGAACGCTAAATAAAAAGACACATAAAAGTAACTTACAGTTCTTTTAATCTTCTCAGTGATTTAATACGAATGTTTTTTTACATCGAAGGCCTGTTCCAAGCAGAACTGCTACATTTTTTTATCCCTAACAAACTGTTATGTTCCCATAGTCGCGACGTAACCCTTTAAAAGACTGCCGTTTTAGCTGGAATACTGGCCGATGAAGTTCTTTGGAAAAGTGTTCGTTCCATTTGCATATTTACGGCTGCTTAATTGACATCACCGTACCTACAGCCAGTTTAGGGTTCATTTTCTATCTAACTTTTATTCATTTTGAACAGGATGCAAATTTAACATTTAACCCACGGCCCCATTTGAACGGATTACATTTTATTCACGTATTTTTTTATCTCCCACATGCAGGCGTTTCCACTATTTCTTCACTAGAATTGTCTCAATTGTTCAAAGGAAAATTCATTTATGTATTACTAATTCATTTTCTTTACGTTTTAATGATTATCTACTAATTAAATCCTTGAATCGTCACGATAATTTAAACCGCAGGTAAACAAAGTACATTAAACGCTATGGTAATTCTTCGGCCTGGTTAACTATAAATATTGAATATGTATTTATTTTATATATATATATTTATTTTTATATAACATTTCATTAATAATTTCTCCAGCATAACTATAAAAAAATGACTCTTACTTTATCTTCTAAATTTTCATTAAAAGCATATTGTTAATATGTTGTACTTGCTATCAATGTTCATAAGACTCATAACAATCTACTCACTGTGTAATATCCCTGAACCTCGTACTCAATGAAATTGCGCCCACTGTGTCGTCATGTTCCTCCATATTGAAATGTAATGCTCTCACGTTCGTAATATGTACGATATGAGCGTAAGCCTTATAAATGGATCGTAATATAAATGATCTGTATAAATCAGATACATATACAAAAAAGTCGACTCTGTTGTCAGTCCCTCGTAAGCTGTAAGGTTCCGTACCGTTCGTATTTATCGAATTCTAATGTTTAAAGAAATGTTATCTAGTAGATATTAAATTATTTAAAGCTTAAAATTTCAAATTTTCATGGGAAACATCTGGTACGCTAGGTTCATACATACATTTAACTCTACTCTCTAATCTTCTTTTTTTTATATCCACTGTGGTTCCGTAATATACATTACAAAATTGAAAGCTTATTGTTAAATATGGAAAAGTTTATTATTATAGTTCATTGTCTATTGACCATTAACTTTATATAGATGTATAATTTTTTCCCTACATAAGTATTAATTCGCTGCACCTAAATTCTCCTATTTTCCGAAATGCGAAGCGTAGATAACACAAACCGATGACTGCTACGCACTTAAGCCAAATTAGCAAAAAATCGTCAGACGTTTTTCTTTAATGTCGCTAGAGGGCGTGGCGCGCAGTCGGCTACATTTGTCACACAAATAACTCAATGTATACGGGTCAGAGCGATCTTATCGGTAATTGATTAGGCCTTTTAGCGATATCTCGCATTGGAATCTCTAAACGTCGATGGTAAATTCAGAAATGGCTTTCGAGACTTATTTTGGGGACTTTGGTCCCGTAATCGTTTTGTTATTTATACTGCTCTTTTCTATTTATGGTCTTACAACAATATACCTAAGGTTACAATTCTTTAATTGACAAAGAATAAACTCTCATACCTTATTTTGTGCTCAGGCAGATCATTCTAGAGTGATCTTGTGATATCCATTAAATATGGGTGTTGGTAGATGATCTACTGAGTGCAAATTCTGAACATGCAAATAAAAGGGAATACCGAAAATATCTCTACACAATCTTGAAGCCCAGCATATTGAGCGTTTGTGTGAACACAACCCTTATGAGGATTTATAAAAGAGGGGCTTCCATCGAATCTAAGGATAATGATCACGATCCGACCTAAAATCCTTCCCAATCCTCACAGTGGGCGCCATTTTGTAGTCGCCCATTCGATTCATAAGTAGAAGCGTTTATATTGTAGAAACAAATACTTATATTTTCATTCTCTAGTTTACATGCACTGTCTTTTGTCATTTTTGTTACATATCAATTTAATTTGTTTCGATTACCATTTATTAAATGCTAAGAGCTCAGTGGCATGCTATTGGATAGGCTTATGTTCAGTAATGGGCTGAAGTACGCTATTGACGGTCATCATCATCGAGATGATCGTTTATTTGTTAGATAATTAAAATATAACATAAAGGTATACAATAAGGCATAATATAATAATATATTAAGTGCTCTTATCTTAATACCTGGAACGTGTAAAATCGTTAACACGACACATGAAAATTACATAACAATAAGGTGAGATCAATTTTAACCTACATATCAAATTGACAATTACACTACATACATTTATATGAAGTAAATTCTTCTTGTAATCCACTTTCTCATTGATATTTACCATAAAAAATAGTAAACAAGTAGCTAATTGCCACGTTGGTCGAGTGGTTGCTAGCGCGATTGCTAACCGAAAGGTTCTGAGTTTAAATCTCGGGTCAGGTACTACGGGGTTTTCAGGTAATATCCGGAAGAGGCTCAAATTTTGGATCTATGGCAATAAATTTACAACCTATCCCATAGTGGAACAAACTAACTGGTGAAATTTAATAAACTTAACCTCTGTCCCGCCCATCAGGAGTTATAGCCACAATGTTACATTTTTAACATTAAACAACATTTTACACAATAAAACATGTTGTAATATAAAATGGAAGCTAAATTGTTCTTATATACTCCTCCTACAAGTCCTATGTATCTTTTAATATATCGTACGGACTCACACAATGAATGTCAACAGGACTCGGCCAACGCTTATCATAAACACCAGAAACCGTCGACAGCGCGTTAAATTTTAAGCGTGTTCCGCAGTAAAACAAAGTTAATGGCTATTTGAACTGCTAGCTGTATTCATGTACTCGCTCTTTACGATGTATAACCAAACATTAAATATAAGCAAACACGTAACATTGTCCGGACATTTTTTTTAACGAAGTGACGACTACATACCACTTAATACACAGCAACAGGACAATAACGGTGTAAGTTGATAAATTTTAAATTTGAACTCGAAGTCAAAGGTTGGACATGTGGACATTTGATTAAGAATTATGCTCTAAATAGTCCAGTGTACTAATTGGTTTATTCAAGTTTCTAACTACCTTCCTTTATTTGAAACTAGGTATTTTTAATTTATTTGTGCTGGCTTTTCACCTTCAGGCAGTCTACCTAAGCGCTGTTCAATGCCCTGGCCGCCTATGGACAGCAGTGTAGAAGATGCGAACAACCGTGCTCTGCGATCTCCAGCACGCATGCCCAGCGTGGGGGATATAGTCATAAACCCCTCAGAAGAAATGTACCCGTGTAAGTAAACAAATCTGCACAATATAGGTACTAAGTATTACATTCCCTACACAATAGTCTAGGTACCTATCTGGAAAGCATCTAGAATGTATTTTCGAGTACATTTATATGAACATATACCTATACGCAAACACATACCTTTAACAAGCAGTGCCGCCTTTGTGTGATTTTGAATAAATTTTGACTGTTATGACAAAAGCCTAATAGTATTAAGGTATTGTTGCCGTTACATGGCAACACAGGAATTATCATCGTGATGATAAAAAACTAAAAATATAAGAACAAATGTGTGGCAGAACAATTGCAATCAAATAAAAACCAGATTAAAATCTTCGGTTCAAGCAAAACAATTATATTTCAAGCTAAATCTTAGCATTATGAGAACAAATGTCCACCAGAACAATTGTAATTGAATATTGATCAGGTTAAAATCTTATTTACAGGCAAAACATTTCCTTTACCAGGGTAAAATCGTAATGAAAGCCAAAATATCAAACAATTAGAATTAGTGTCGATGATTTTATAACCTATCATTTAAATAACGAACAAGATCCTTATCTATCTGTGATAATATATAGCAAAAATAAATATATATAGCAAAAAGTGATAAATATATAGCAAAAATCGTGAATACAATAAATATTGTTATGGCGTAGAATGACAGCAAATTTTAACAATGGCTATTCAATAGATAAACGGGAGACATTGTGTTAAATTAATCCAACATGGTGGAGGTAGTCGAGCTGGTTAATTACATGCTAACGAAGTTTATTTCGTCGCCGCTGCGTAATTGAGCTCATGCATTGAATAAATTAGTGGGCCCCGCAAAACAGGCGTCAGCACGTTTTGTCAACAAGCCTCACGTTTTTAAATCGATTTTTCCAAATTAATCTAATAGCCTCACTTTCTAACCAGTAATTCCTGTGTGGCTTTATTATAGTACCCATACATCTGGTCCAAATATTACTCAAGGATATGCATATTTTGTCAACAAGCCTCATGTTTTTAAATCAATTTGTCCAAATAAATGTAATGATCTCACAGTCTTAGATTTATTTTAGTGCCAATACAAATCTAAATGTTATTCAAATATTTATCAAGTGATAATAGCTAATGCATGTTTCTAATAGTTTACACAAATCATCCATTATCAAATTCCAACTGAAGCGTATCAATTTAATTGTAACCTATTTTAATAGAATAATCGCTGTCGTTTTACCTATATTATTATACATAGTTCGATTTACACCACATTACATGTATCACAAGTTCTACCGACAATAAAATGTAAACAATTGATGACCTTATTAATCAAAGGCGAATTAACGAATGATTAAATGAAACATTATTCTGTGCTAACCGTAAGTAGCTAAGTAAAAGCATTTTGTCACCGATGAAAGCTTTCGTTCGGTTTGAGAAAAAAGAACGCCAGCGAGAGATATTAGAGACGAGACGACCCTCTGAGTCAGAGACATCGCTGATAATGATCACTGGCCTGATTCATCGGCTCATTGGTCCTCACCGCCCACGGAGATCCACAAACGGGGCGCCAGTCGCCCAAAGAGATACCAAAGCTGTCTTAGATAGCTATATGTTTAGTAGTGGTCGAAGAGCTTTAGGCTATAAAAACGCTACCTTGCTCGATTTTTATTCGGAGAGCTCAGATCTTTTACAGATACACTCTGTGTAACCAAAATAAAACCACTCTTATCTAGATACCACTTTTCTTAATAACATTCCACGTATAACGTTACTTCCTGCACAGCTAGTTTCACCGGATACGTACCCACAGTCATCCACTTTTGTTATTTATTTGTGTTGAGTAACATGTATGTGCACTCACATTGGCGACCGCGGAATGCTTTCATTCTATTTATCTTTCTTAAATTGGGAATACACATGTTTTTAAACATTTACCTCAGTATCATATTGTTTATTAATTGTAATAACTAGGCTCAACTCTGCCTCGTTGATCTAGTAATTACAAGCGCGATTGCTGATCGAGAGGTTTTGGGTTCGATCGCCAAGTCAGACAAAGTATTATTGGGTTTTCTCACGTGGTATAAATATGCTTACAAAAAAATAATCAAAATTAATGTAAAGAAAATAAGGCAGGATAGGCTCTTGTAGACACAAACCGCAGACATAGTAGTGAGGCTTTATTTGCAAACTCAGTATATTAGGACATTAGAAAATAAAGACCGATGTGGAGTTAGAAGTTCACACGCAACTCATGCACTTAATATATGTACGTTAATTTTTAATATTCATAATTAAAATACAATCACTACTACAATCCCTGAAGTAATAGACAGAGGAGTGTGGTATAGGCCCACGTTTCAGCAGCCCATATTATTTATACATTTACTTTTTATGTACTGTTCTCTAACAATGCACAAGCTCGTGGTTGACATCAAACTAATGGGTAATGTGTCCCGTACAACTCGTTTGGATTAAGCAAATGTTAATTCATAATGGCTTTACGATGTTTTGCGCAATTTAGTAGCCATTACGGGTCCCTAATGAGCATTACAAATACTGCAATCTATTGTATACTAAACAGTACACCGTATAGGAATAGTGTTGGAGTCACTAATTTACCATCTAATGAAATATCATCAGGCCGGTCCGTCACGGGGTAGACAGAGTGCACCGAAAACTAAATATATCTAAACTGATAAACCTAACGTGCTTCTTCTAAATCCATAACTCTTATAAATATTGATTATTATATAAATACTGTTTTTATTTTCATTGCTATTCTGTGTATTGATTTATTTAAAATACTGAAACCGTATCTGCGATGAATTAGTTATACGAGTAATTCCAAGTAATTCCAATGTACGTCTTATGAAATTCCAGTTACGTTAAATAATTTAAATGGAAAGAAATTTTGACGGGAGCTTTATCACAATACATCAAATCTACGTCAAATAACAACGGCCCGTATATGACAACATAATTATCCAGTATATTGCACTTAAATAATAATTCAAGATACATATCTAGCTATACAGTGATTATTATAAAATGAATCTACCTTAAACCTGTAACTGTACTTTAGAACAGGTCTGTAACGATATAGATTTGGCATTCAATGCTCTCTACTTATCCGTTAAAGGGCCTGCTGTGATAGTATGTACAAAAAAAATAATAACAGTTATAATAATAACAGTTATAATAATAACCTCGAAAAGGAAAGTGAAAATGTAAGTATAGTACGTATTGTATGCAGAGTCCTTAAAAAGTGTTTCGAAGGCCTTAAAAATTTTAACTCTCAACTAAGAACGACTATGTGTCTAAAACTTAAAAGACTTACATGTCGTAAAACGTGTACACGCTCGAGCCGCTGTAGACTTTTAAACTCAAATAAGGGTGGGTCGCAGCCTGCGTCGAATGCAAGGCTCGACTTCCACCCAACTTTTACGTGTCAACCGAAAACTTTTAAAGCTCTTGTATTATATTTGTTCCTGTGGGAACCGCTGAAGTAATTTCTGAAGTATTAGTACATCAATAACACACAGTTACCTTGAAATATATGTAAATCAAATATATAGAGCGAAAAGTTAATTTACCAAGTAAATAAGAAAACAACAGTTGCTTCTGAAACTGAAAAGCTATTTTATTAACAGATTAATAAAGCAAGAAAGTGTCAAATTTTCTGAAAAGTTATTGATAATCTAAATTCGTCTACATAAAGTAAATTTCTAAAATACATATTTAAAACCTGTCAAATGTCGATTGCGAGTTATGGAATTGTATACAAAAGTAATATCGTAGTAATATTAAAGGTCAGTGTTGTTGAATTTTTATGACGGAAATTGACTGCCAAATGGCTAATTCTACAGGATTGAGAATTTGTTTGGTCCAAGGACCTTTTTCTGTTTGTACGAAAG
>DWEE01003808.1:0-10195 GCA_018245755.1 Parelbella macleannani
GATAATATGTGACCAAAACATTTGTTCTACGTCGTCGTCAGGTGCTGTTCGCGGCTCTCCTCGCCGTCGTAGCTGCCAAGCCCGGCATTCACTCCGTGGCGTACCCCGCACCCGTAGTGGCTGCCTACACTGCTCCAGTGGCAGCAGCCTACACCGCTCCCGTCGCCGCTGCCTACACCGCCTACAGCGCGCCCTTCGCCGCCGCTTACACCGCCGCCTATAAAGCTCCTGTCCTTCTGAAATGAAGCAAACATTGGACCACTAGACAAATAAAGCATTGAAAGTAATAACTACTGAAAATTCTTGTTTGAAATAATTTCATCATCTAAGTATCTCTTCATGTTTTAAAACTATCAAAGAAAAGAGCAGGCGACTCGCGGTGAAGTGTTCGTTGTAACCCATGTATGTACATCACTAATCATACGTTTATGGTTCGTTCTCTGGTTCTCAGAGCCAGCTAAAAGGTACATTAAATAAATACATCTGATTAGGCACACGCGCAACCTCGTGAATCGCTGGTGTCCATAGAATCTTTAGTTTTGTGGTTAACTTATTTTTTATACGCAAAGAATTTAGAAACACGCTGGCGAGTTCGTTTGTTGCAGACGCATACGTCTTGCATATGCTACGAAATTAATATAAACCCTGTCATAACAAGGTCTATATTAATTTCGTTATACATTCGGCATACAGTTAGAGCTTACTACGTTTGCACATGTTTATAATAATTTTTTTCATAAGTGTTGAATAAACTCTTAGGTGTATTTAAATTATAAAGATCATTTAACCTCACACAAATATTTTTCTCTGTACACAAACACTACACACGAACGTGTTTGTTGTCAAAAAATACCCCAATTTTTCCTAACAACAAATGTTTTAAAGTATAATACACATATAATATGTATAAGCTAGGATCTAATATTCATATCTAAATAGAGAGTCATCGCCAGCTCCATTAGATGCCGTAGCAGGCCAATTTGAATACAAACACTTGCAATATTCGGGAAGGTCTATTTGATGCTAATGTTATTAGAACAATGTATGACATCATGGGGCGTTACGTGCGCGATGTCATTGAGTTGAATTTTCATATTAAACAGGCAATGGGCAGGCGGCCAATCTCTTGGGAAGTGGCTACCGTCTCTGATAAACACCTCGCAACGTCACAAGAGCTGTCGCAAGTTTTCTGCCTTCAAGGAACTGTTATCGCTGCTCTTGAACAGCTCCCAGGTATAGAGGAAGCACCTCCGAAGGAAGTCAATTTTACAGCTTGCAATCGCGCAAGAAAAAACTGTGTCACTTACTACGACACGATTGGCGCGAAACGGAATTTTACAGCTGTTGCCGGGACGGCCCAAATTTAAAAGTTATATCTGAGTTGCGGTCCTCTATTTATCGGCAGGGGAACAGTATCTTTATCGGCTCTCCCGGAACCCCTAACCAGTGGATCACCCAACCACAAAGATGACTTGTCACCCGATCTTTAGAAATACTGAGCGTAGGATAGCTTACAATCGGACACGTCAATAGATGTTCTTAGAGTACCGTTCAGTAGACTGTTGCAGTAACCGCGAAATGGCAGTTAAAATCGATAATATAACTTCAGCTGTGTCCCCTTCCTTTCATAAAACCCCGAATTTAACTCTTCAGATTAATGCATATAATAAATATACCACATAACTTTTTAAAATTTAAAGAGAAATGTAATCAAGTAACCCCAAAATTTGTTAAGAACATTATTACGTTCTAGTACATTCTGTATAAAATATTCGTATTACATAAGTAAAACTAATGAAAGTAGATTTTGAAGCAGAAAATTAGTTTACACAAGACGCAAACACTAAAATAGGATCCCACAGAAGGCGAAGGTACTAACTTTATTACGTATTGCTAGCCCTTCGCCCGCGAATCCTCTCGCAACTGTTGTACACCTTACATAATTTTCAATATCTTTATAAGTTCAGTTAATTCTCATAAAGAAGCTGATGCATTAAGCTTTAAAACGAAGATTTTATCAGGGCCGTGTTTTTCACTTAATTCTATATAATTGGAAACAAACAATTGTTGCAGTTTTGATAACGTAGACTGCATCGACGGGATCTCATCCCCCAAATGCGTACACAGCAATGTTTTTATATTTACAGACGGAACAAATATATTATTAGACGCGTAGTTGTGTAATAGTGGTTGGAGGTAAATGTTAATTGCCCTTAAATAATGTTGATAGCTAAATATTAGAGCTGACGAAATATAATTTTCTTAAAAACAACATGTCTGTCGGCGCACGACGGAGCCCAAGTTCAAGGTCGCCACGAAGCTTTCATCGCCTGATCAAGGATGTGTCGACTCATTTAAATGCGATAGCCGCCTCTATCGAATGTTCCACAGGCATCGCCGGCTGCTAGAGCCGATACTTATCTACCGCGTGCTACAGGGTGACACATTGAACCTTGAAAATGATACCAATTGTAATTGGTTTATGTAATACGTGGTTGACTGATTCTTCTTCGTTGGGTTTTTAACTGTTATACGAAGTCCAACAAACGTGACGCGAGCAATTGATTTGTAGCCAAGCAATTATAAGAAATAAAAGTTCGTTGTTGGGCAAGATAATACATTTTATAATTTGAATCATAGTTAAGATCTTTTGTCAGCATTTTGTTAATATCGGTGTAGGTTGGATTATTATCTACACGAGTGTTTGTCCTGACTAATAAATATGTAAAACAACAAACGTATTTTTGCTGAGTAAGCAGTATGCCTTGTTACAAGATTATAGGTATCTGTTGCGGTTGTTACTACAGTTTTATGATTATTACATCATCTTCCAGTAATTAATGTACAATCACAGATCGTTTGAAATACATGTGAAGCTGGAATAATGCGTTGGACGTCAGCTTACAGTCGAAGTGACTTCTATGAACAAGCTACTGATAGGAAGGTCAAATGGCTTGGAGACGGTGCAAAAGCAGTAAAGAAATGTAAACAAGTGTGGTGTGTGATAGATTAGTAGTAATTCGGACATCCTTTACCCATTGGGCCGCGATGTGTAATCGCGTGGCTTGCATTCGGGCCGCGTGCGCCGCGACCTCGCCGCGCTTCGCCGCCAGCACGCCCCACATCCTTATATATGCGCAGGACGCGACATCACTGCTCAGTGCTATCCAGGCAATCATACAAAATGTTCAAACTTGTGAGTACCACAATCTTCCTACTAACAACATAATGTACTTCAGTGGCTGCCCTTCTAACCCTATAGTCTAGTTCTAACCCTATATGTAGTATACCAAGAGTGGCTCTAGTTGTAATTTGTTATTTTACCACTGAGTATTTTATATTAAATTATGTTTTGTTAATTTATTTATGTATTATATAATTCAAACATCAACTAACATTACAGGTGTATCAATTCGATCGCGTAGTCAATATCAATATATCAATTTTACCAGAATAAATTACATCATATCAAAATGTTAAATCAATAAAATTAATTCATAATATGAAAGTTTTCTGTGGCGTAACTCCATATAAGTATATTCGCTCCAATGATTTTTAAATAGAAAATATGCATGTCTAATTCATATATTTCGTTTCAGTTGATTGTAGCTACGCTCGTGGCGTTCGCGTCCGCCAAACCGTTGATCCCCGTGGCGTACACCGCGCCGGTGGCCGCGGCGTACACCGCTCCGGTGGCGGCCGCTTATAGTGCGCCACTCGCCTACTCCGCGTACTCCGCCTACTCGCCGTACGCGTACTCCGCGTACACATACGCGGCGCCCTACTCCTACTATATTTGAACACGCCGTTAAAGCTTATTATCGACAGGACTCTGCTTATTTGGAACTGATAAGACTAAAAAATGTATTATCATAAATAATTTGTAACAAATATTTTTTCATAATACAATTTTTTATCGTCATACGTTTATATTGTTATTCCTTTTTTAAGTAGCGGGACTTACTGTTATGCTATACTGAATTCCTCTGCACGAAAGCCCTAGCCTCTGACTTCCGTGCGAGGAGCTCATGGTCCGCTTTGTACTCTGCTGCGTCCGACTGCGGTCCGACTGCAGCCGCGTCTCGTTCAACAGAACAATCATTTTAATATGATTGTGTACAACCAATGAAAAAATTATTTCCGACGTGAATATGTACCCACTTTAATCAAAATCATCATAATTAATTATACAACATGTATAATTGATTAACTATTATGATTATAAACGAGCCGGTGTTCGTACTAATAGTACTAGATACATCTAGTACTAGATATATCTAGTATCATGTATACATGATAACTATACATAAATGTATAGGTACCTACATAAATTGCATGATAGGGGCACAGTGACAGAATATTTCTATTTTCTTTTAAATACAAAACGAATACGAATTTAATATTTAAATAACATCCTGGGTAGTAGCCTTCAAAGTATACTCATCGTATGTCTGTAATTGATATTAAATTAAAGTAGGTACAGCACATTTCGGATGTTACCGAGCTTTGGGCTACAACTACTTTTGCGACATATAAAGTCACAATTACTTTCGTGTGGATAACAGGCACGCTCACTCTCACAGAATACTTATTTCCGCAACTGCTAGACTTGTAACTGATAAAGGACATTATCGTAAGATTTGTGGATAGCAGAGTACCAGTCCACGAACGAGTTGTCGCAGTGGCAGCCGGTGGGCACCTGTAATGATAGGGGTGACTATAGCTCTTTTGACTTTTGGAAACTGACCGGTATCGAAACTGATGTCACAGATGTGGCATAATATAATGACAATAGTAGGTGTAACCGACTAAATAAAGGTGGTAGAAATTCCAATCTAGGATCAAAATCGGTCTCGATGATCCGTCTTGGTCGGACTTGATTTCAGTGGGGTCGATAATCGGATGAATGAAAAAAGTAGGGGAAGTGAGATGCGTATTATAAAGTTTAACATAGAGGACATTAGGCAAACATGATTATAATTTTGTTACAAAATTTATACTTAAGTTATAAAAGTAAGAGTTTATGTAGTTGGAGGAAATTGAAAAGCAAGTTTAAATTTTACTAATAACCTACAAAACTATTATATACAGTTATCTGAGTGTCATGTAGACGGGCTGCGATATATGCTTATTACTATTTAATGCGTCCGAATGTAAGGCTACTGGACGAGATGAATTCGGAATACTAGGCTCTAAAAGTTTACAGTTTTACGGTAAACTTACAGTGTCAATCCATGGCATGACTCCGCCTATTTGCCGTCAAATATGTTTTATACATGCCGTCAAGACACGCAATCCGTTTATGCTTACAAAGGTGACTCTCTCTCATAATTAACACAACATTTTCAAAAATGGGAGTATAATAATATCTAAAAAACCTCAAAATTCTTGAAAATGCCCTTAACATACTGAGTTAGAATCATGAGATGGTTGAATTATTTAACCGGTTGCACTAGGATTTAATAAGACAAGAAACAGGAAACACAAAAAAAAAAATACGGCTGTATCGATCACATCTGTGAATAACTTCTTGTGAGTGAAATGGTAAAATGTATGACGTGGCATACGCTGAGACATACGAGTGCAATGGGTTAATATGTAAATATGTATAACGCGTCAGGCTTACACGTAGAGCTTGGGCTCCTTGCTAGCTATCTAATCATATAGTGCAATTGTTCGGTGCCACACAACAATGCTAAAAGCGTATTAAAACAGTAAAAAAAATCCTTAACGATTACGTGAATGATGACTTAATTATTATTAATTGGATGATTGCCTCAGGTACATCTTTATATACCTGGTTTAAAGTATATAAAAAAGGGAATACTTATTTTTAATTTAAATTATTCCTAAATACAAGTGTAGATACAAGGTCAGTGATGAAAACATAACTTCAGACACATTTTTTCCGTGGATTATGCATTCTTTTGTTTTGGAGGAAGCCATTTAAACAGGCCTTGAGTACTATTCAAAGTGTTCATTACTTCACATAGACACGTTCGCTACTTTGTTCTCATTCAGGTCTCCCCAAATATAAGTGGTAGCTTACTCTGGGGACAGACAGTCGACTATCAGACGTGTCAGAAAAAAGTGGATTCCGACTATACATCAACATGATGAAAATTGTATTGGTGAGTGTTCTGTTTCAATTTTGCGAATATTAATTGGAAATAGACTATTTACGTTTTTATTATATTTGCAGCTGTTCGCGTTAGTAGCGACGGTCCGGGCTGGGCCAGCATGGGTGGTGAGCGGATCCCCTTACTACGTATCTCCATACACATCTGCTGCGCTCGTGGCGTCTGCCGCTGCTCCAGTGGCTCCCGTGGCACCCGTGGCCCCGGTGGCGCCGGTGGCCCCCGTGGCGCCGGTGGCGGCGCTGCCCTACAGCTCCGTGTCGCAGTACAACTACGCGTACGGCTCGTCGCTCAGTTATTCCGACTACCTGCCCGTGGTCAGCTCGGCGTACTCCGTGCCATACGCGTACGCTTCAAGCAGAGATTGGTTCTATAGGAGATAACTTACTGCATTCCAAGTACAAAGTAATTCTTAAAATATTGTATGCTTTTATATTTGTATTAAAAAACAGTCATTTATACCCGTTTTGTATGTTATAATTTGCCTTTTAAGGTTTTATAAGTTCTGGTAATCGAACATAGCATTATGCCTGTAATCCCAGAAGGGAAAGGTAGAGGAGTATACGACACGTCCACTTGTTAGCAGCATGTCCCACCACAGAATAGGTGGTGAACCTATTGCTAGATATACACCGGGCACATATCTAGTTACTACTAAAATTATCTACAAGAAAATCTATTTTAAAAAAATCCAATCCAACAACCGACCCAGGAGTCAAACTTGATCAATACCTCTCAATCTGCCGTCGTATTTGCAACCAGTCGGCCAATGAAAAATAATAAATATTATTTATTATCTAAAGTAATAAATTCCGAGTTCATAAAAATGTGATTAAGAATATTGTGCCATTTCACAACATTATAACTCGGCTGGACACTGCAGTAAAGCACGGGCTCCTAACCGGCTACGTACGTTCTTAGACCAATACAATAGGCTAGCGATTGGCCGCCATCGCGCCTGATGAAAAGCTTTGGTATGTGCTAAGATAGACCGCGCCTGCCCAGTACTACATTTCTCTGCCTACCTCTTCGGGGTTACTAGCGTGATATTACGTAAGAATTAAAATTAGTTCATCATATTCGGCTATACCTAATTACCATGCAATTCTTAATTAATTGTAAGATATAATTTTATTGATATAGTGTGGACACAATTTTATATTAAACTACAATAATACATTTCACTAGATATTACAATAACTCTATAGTGTAAAAACATATAATACATTTACTTTATAACTGCAGAAATAACTTTTTCGTAAACGTTATGAGCGGTAAGTCTTTTTGTTCCTACGGTAATTTGTTATATATTTAATAACGTTCATAAATTTGACATATCTTTTATTCGCACAAAAAAGACAATTCTGTTCGATGCCTAAACGAAGTCCTGTTCGGAGTGACGGTGTAGATCTGTCGCAAGGAGGGAGAAACGAGACGGCCGACGAAGGCTAACAATAATCTTGGTACCAATCGCATTGAACAACTGTTAGCTGTAAGGCGCAGAACGTGCAAAGGGCACTGACCATACACATTGACTGAGTATTCTCATTGAGGCTGTCATTACGACCAATGCCCATGATATAAAGGTGCAGGAGCGGTAGTGTCACATTAGGCTCATTCGCACGGAGTGAAGAACTATCGTCAACGGACCGTACAGTCGTGGTACAGATGTTCTTGGACTGCTTCGAGTGATAGATACATCTGCGATTAAGCATTATCTTTATTAAGGAAAGAGAGTAGCAAATGTGTATGCGCAGTCACATGCGACTGTAGCCCACAGACATCTTCAGGCGACCTACCTCGAATAGGACTGTTTGTAAGTATAAGTGTTATACTGGTATACGTGTAACTTATCACTCAATAATAACATTTCAAATCAGTTGCATTACATTGTGACTTACGACCGAATCAACTGACACTTCGACAGTGGCGCCACTATCTATGTTTTTATGTCAGGACAAACAGTAATGAATTAGAGTACCAAAGGAAGATCGCACACCGCAACCCATACATCTATTCCACAAATCTCGACTCTACACTCACGAAGCCAAACACCTGACAGTCCAGCGCTTGTCATTCAGCAAGCATATTCGAACAGTCTATAAGAAAATTCGTCATTATTATAAGACATTTCGTCAACGATACCATAAAGTTTAAAGACAAAAATCTTTAATGAACCTAGCTGTTATGATATGCGGAGCCGAGACGAGGACACTGATGGTGCGACCGATGCACCAATTTAAGGTCGCATAGCGATTTATGGAAAAAGCTATGCTCGGCAATTCTCTTGAGAATCGAATCAGAAACGAGATGGTCCAACAGAGAATCAAACATATCGACAAAGCTTTTCTGTTTTTATCAAGGCGGTATGTATCAAAATTCGCCTATACAATATTCGTCTTAAATTTACCATGAGGTTGGTCTGTGCCACCTTTGCACACGTTAGAACGCTAATTTACTTTCAAACATTGCAATATCTGTGTAAGCACACAAAAGTACCAGCGCTCCTTGATACATGAAAAACGTAGTTCTTTAAATAGAGCATAGCGCAAATCTTGAAGAAGCAAGACAAGTGTTACCTCGGCAAGGCTGACTGTCGGCTCTGCCGGAATGAGCGTCCCTGCTCGACGGGACGTTGTGATCGCGGCTTCTCGCCGGCCGCTGGTTCCTCGTCATAATTGTTATAATCTTTTAAATCATTGTTCAGGTTTGTATCATTTGTAAGAAGATAATAACCCATTTTAAATAAAAAAAAAACCCTTTAAATTTGATTTTTTTTATTTCTATTTAAACACCTAATAATCTAGTTATACAAACTCTGAGTAACACAACAAAACATCACGACCGACAAATCCCAAAGCGTTACAAGAGCGAGGTTAATGAGGCTAGTGTAATTTTTGACACATGAGTTTATTTGTCCGATAATACATTCCTTTGTTTTCTGGGAGGCTATTATGTGAAACATCACAATTCTATTCAAAATATAGATTCTTTGAAATATAAACAATCGCTCGTTACTCAGATCCTGTTTGGTACGACTTAAATATAAAAGTTACCTCATGTCTGTAGGTGACAGTCTTCTGCAAGAGTCAAGTGAACAAGGCAGGTAGGACGGAAAGAAAAATGACGAGATTTGCAACGGTGAGTGTTATGCACTTGTAAACTTACATTTGTACAAAAATCCTGTTATTTTAAATGATAACGATAACATTATTTCTCCAACATAATTAGAAAACCATATGAAATCAGAGAACTATGAAAATTATGGTACGTATCTTATTTATAAATTGTTTATTTTTTGACTACCTCCCGAATCCCGTTTCGGGAACTATTAGGTTATTCTATCTTGACCCTTACATGGCACTCGACCTACCGACTATTCCATAGTGGGATCTAAACACATTTGGCGAAAAGTGGAAGTGAACAACAATCATCTGCCTACCTTTTCGGGGATCTTACCTTAATGTTAGGTTTTTTTGACGGAAACAAAAAACATAAAAGCCAATAAAACCGAAAAATTGTTATGTGATGTTTCAAAGTTCGTATCTCAGCAGCTGGTGGTGGTGGTGGCGCTCGCGGCTGCGGCGGCGGCCGAGCCGGCGTGGTGGTACGGCGGCGCGCTGAGCTCGGCCGCGCTGCTGGCGCCGGCCGCGCCGCCCTACGCCGCGGTGTACAGCGCCGCGTACGCCTACCCGGACTACGTGCCCGTCCTCAGCTCGGCCCTGTCGCTGCCCTACACCGCGCCCGCGCTCGACTGGTACTACCGCAAGTAACTGAACGCCACAGGAATAGTATATTCTGCTCATGAGTACGCGTGCCAGCAGCGTGTGTTCGTTGCGTGCTCGCTGTGACACGTTTGTGGCACATCTTTATCAATGTAAAGTATATTTTATTTGTGCATCCATTGTACAAATTTCAATAAATATGAAATCTCAGAATGTTGTATTTTTTCATAAGTTTTTTTAATGTTATTGATACGGTTTTGCGTAGGAGGAAGGGGAAATAAATGCTATAGGCATTTTTTAAATATCGCTCTCAACGAAGTTATTATTTTACAT
>DWEE01003809.1:0-10194 GCA_018245755.1 Parelbella macleannani
GTAGAACAATAGGGACATTTAGCGGAGAAATAACAGCGGGTCGACCGTAAAACAAATTGGCCAATGTCTTAATTTGGCGGGATAGCGGGTATTTATAGCTCAGACGGCCAGATGCCGTGAACAATGGATTACTAACAAATGGTACAAATGATATAATTCCTTCCTACCAAGTTCCATCTGCGAGTCCCAAACCGCTTAAGTAGCCTGTAAGATGAAACATCAAATTTGGAGAATGAATTGCGTCAACTTGATAGAGATATTCATAACGACAATGTTTTGAAGTAACAACATGAAATCGACAGTGCTCTTGATATAAAGAATTGCAAAGAACGGTAAGGACAGAGCCAGTCGTAAAATAAATTGGCCGATGTCTTAATTCGGCAGAATGGCGTCTATTTATAACTCGCGCGAGCAGATTGTGCGGCGACCATGTTATGATGATTATTACAAATAATATTAAGAGCGAAGTATCTTAAAGAATGTTCGCAATTCTAATCAATTTGTGCCCATCCTGCGCTTTTAAAATTAACCTCGTTAACAGCATAAATGTTAATGTAACTAGTCATTGCGATTTCACAGTTCGACTATTGAATCAATTTTGTATTTGATTCGATTAAAAGTTAACTTAAGAACCTTTAGGTAGGCTATATACATTATTTTTATGTACAAGTTATGGGCATATCATATACATATGTATTTAGGTTTTGCTTTGGTATTAAATGAGGACGCGATTAAAACCGTTACAATAAAAACATTAATGCCCTCACGGTGTGTTATTTATTAAAAATAAAAAAGTAATATCTACGATCCTTTCGTAATATGTTCCTTTATTTACATTTTCACAGCGATTGGGTTTACCTTTGTGTTCTATGTTCGTGAATTTTCAATTTGTCTGTCTTCCATTCCCTTAGAATTTTCAAGAACATTAAACTTGTGAGTACTATCAAATAAAGACGGTCGCCGCGTAGAGACTGGATTCTACTAAAATCGATACTAAGTCGATTAGGTGGCCTTCGTTCCCTGGATTGCGACGACTGGACGCGTTGGGACAGTTTGCAATTTCGATTCTCATTTGGTTAGTTGTCGCCGGAGTTTCGTAAACATTTCCTGTAAAATTAAAATATGGTAAAAAATGATGAGGCGCCTCACTGAATTATTCATAATTGAACATAGTATATTGTGTAAATAATTATGTACGAATTTACAGCATGTAAATAATAAAAAAAATAACTTTGTAAATTACAAAATGATTTTATTGCATAGTCTTTTAGGAATTATACGGGTGATGTTACGTTTTACTTTTTATAAAAGGTTATCATTAAAAAATTTGTGCCCTCAAAAATAAGCTCTGCGTAAGAAACGGTTTATGTGTAATATCGTACCTGAAGTATAATTATTTCAGTTCATACTAAAATTAATTAGGATAATAAAGGGCTTAGTTAAGTTTCATTTTGCTCTTGCTGAGGATGAAATATGTACGTGTTTTAGTCGAGGGCTGGAATTTATTGGTTTAAATACTCAAAGCAATTTAACTAGTTATGATATTAACCTGGACTAATTGTTGTTCACATGACCTCTGAACCATGGAAGTGTTATCACACGCATCTACACAGGTCCTAATTTTGTACATATGTATAAAAAGACTATGAAGTTTAAATCTTAAGTCGACACACTTGTATTTACCGTTTTATTTCTTCATGATCTTTTTGTATTAGTTTGCCCGAATTTATTTAGTGTTTCTCTAGAGTTTTTACATCCACAATCTTGTTAGATTTTAACTTAGGCAGATTTATGGTTCTTGAAATTTTAGTATAAATCCGTTAGTGATTGCTGATAGTAGTGATGGTAAACTATTGAGTTTACCATCTTCTACGATCTATTCATATTGCGGTGTCACCTCCCCACGTGATACTTGTCTCCGTGTTGCAAACGATAGATTTCCCACTTGTATTGTCTATTTGTCATGTCCATCATAATGTATAATGTGCAGTACTATTGTTTGCACTTCGACTTTAACGGACTAAACATTGTCAGTGGCATTGTATAAGTGAGTTACTGTATTTATTTTAAAATTATTAACGGCCATTTTAGCTTATGAATAATCAATGGTAGAATCATCAATAAAAATGTGTGTATTTGTTAGATTATAACTAGTAATGTCAAAATTTGGAACTATGGAAAAGGTTTCACTACAGAATCTTTTTTACTGGCACAAAATTTGCCGCTAAAACTTTCAAATGAAAGTAAAGATTCATTTAAAGGTATTATACCTACATACACGTTATGAACGTTACAATTACAGTTGATATTAGCCAGTACTCCATTATCGTCGGCTTCTTCTCACTTTTTTCACAGAGCAAACAAATGTTAAGTTCACCGTTAAAAATAAAAATAGTTAAATAAAAATAAATAAATAAAATAAATAATTAAATAAAATCGTTCACCGATTACGTCAACGCTGTTCAAACTGAACGGTCTACATAGCCAAGGTTTGGTCAGGTGACCTTAATTAACACAGTATTTGTTCCATTGGGCTAATTTATACGAGACAAGCCGTTGTATGAGTGCGAAACTAGTGAAATTGATCAAGTATAGTTGAGATTTTAATTCTTCAGGCTGTGTTATATGTTTCAAAAATATGGGTACGCAGTTTAAGCCAGATTATATAATTCTTCGTTCAACAAATATATGGGTCATACATAGGCATGATTTACTTAGATCTCAGACAAATACTTTTTTACCGGTGTAGTTGGAACTCCTAAGCCATTGTTTTCATAAGACACAACTCGTCCATCCAATCTGTAACAATAAGACAGGGAAATCCCAAATGCACGCTGTTTCCGATCTAACGAAACGGACATGGAAATTGCAAATTGTGTTGGAAATTTGTGCAGCTGGATGACAAAAAGATTAGGAGCGTATTCTCCAATCGAATTGTCTTCGGACTTGATTGCATAGGCATTTGCAATACTCACTGGTGAGTATTGCACCGCTCACTCATTCACTCAACTGGTGAAACGTGGGAGTGTACTACACTTCTCTGCCTCTCACTTCGGGGATTACAGGTGTGATGTTACGTTTACGACTACACGAAGAGACCTTCGGTTTGGTTTCGGATATCTCGTGGGGGTTTTAAATACTACTGTTACACCTTGACTATCTTCACCTTCACATGATCGAAAGCAGCCAATTATGATCCGCCGTGGAACAAAAGCTCCACTCAACTGGAGTGGGCACTTACGAGATGCTCCACTAAGAGTCCGGTAAATTGAACAAGTCTTAGTTTTATCAGTGGCAATGGCTTGTCCTCGTGCTGCTATTGGATTGTCTGCCATTTGAGAGGTGAAATTTGCGTCATTCGAAATAACTGATAAACCTTGAATTCATCAGCATTTTAACAGCATCTTCTTTTGCCTGTTCGCGGATATCAGGTTGTAGTTTTTTTATCTGTTAGTAAATAAAGAACTACGACATCCTTACTTGAAGTCGTACTACGTTGACTTATCTTCGTATCCGATCTTTTATTAATCTATCCAGCCGATGACGTGGTCGTGCCGGTGAATTAACGAGGCGTGAAATACTGCGAACATTAGGCAGAATTCACGACGGTTATACGATTTTCAGCACTAATGTAACTCTTTGAAATGTACAATCATAATTATATATGTACCGGCTTAACTCACGTAAGTTTTTCTTCATGAACAATCATATCACAAACTGGCTTGTAAACTTTTTGCATGCACATCCGTGTAATTATTAGAGAGACAAAATGTGATTGAGAATACGCTGAACACTGCGATCTTATTAGCTTCACTCGAGTTTACGTAAAGCGCGAAAACTTCCAAATACATAAGACAGATCTGAAGAAAACAATTGACGTCGTTAATCGTGACAAAACACTTTCATAGCATACAAAATGTTAAATAAAAGTATAAAACATTGCAGTATGAATTGAATTAACAATGTACAAAGCGTTGGTATAATAAAATGTAAAAGAATTGTGTTTTTAAATTTACTATACAAAGGCAGTCACGTGTGACTATCAAAAAAGATAATAAAAACCTACATTGAAACCGGGCTCTCAATTATATCTACAGTCACATACAATTAGTGTATCTTTAGTCATATTATTTATCATTTTATAATTGAAGAAGTATGCCCCTCGTCTCTCGAAATGTGAATTTTATTATTTAATTTTTGCTTTAGAATAAAGAATGGTTTGGTTTAGAACAAAGGTTCGGTTTAAAATATTGTCGTAAGCAAAACACATCAGAGACGAGACGACGAGAGAACAACAATGTATTTGTTACGTAATAACAAACTTGCTGCAACGTGACTGTCTATACGATATACTTATTAAATCTGTGCTTACATTTTTCTTGCAAGACACGTAAAAGGAATTTCTTTATGGACTGATAAGGGCAAATTATAATTATTCTATATTAGTTCTATATTGGTAAAATTTTCCATATCGATCTGCGCCCGTAAACCTACATCATTACTTTTTCACAGGGCAAAAGCTTTAATAGATATCCTAAATTACTCAAGTCTTATATTTCGTATTCATATTATGAATGTGTAAACAGATCGTGTAACATTATTTTAAAATTAAAAATTAATTCCTATGTATTTAAAAAATTACTACATTTCTACTTTGTAATATTCTGACAAAAATAAAGTATATTAAACATATTTCTCCTAAAATTATCTCAACTACAATAACTCCAACAAAGATTATTATTGTATTAAGTAATTTTCCGTATGGTTCGATAGAGTTATTACCGTGAATAAAAAGATGTAGCTCAACTGAACGACGGTCCGCATTCTCACAAAAACTCTTCAGTTTGCCATCAGCGTTGAATTTGATCAGCCCTATCCTGCTCTTTCCTCACTTCTAATAGAGGGACAGATGGCGAGCCGAGCGCACGTTGATTATCTCCAATTGAGTTGACAGTTCATACCAGTTCGGTTCAGATTCGACGAGGTCGTCCACTTGCTGCTCATTTTTGCCTTTATCTGAAGCAGACACAAATAAAAGAAAACTGTTGATCGCTTTGCCCTACGCGTCATTCAAGTTAATTATTGGATAAGCAGTAGTCATTGTGATACTTAAGTGTTTGCGATGTGTCGTGTTATAGGATTCTTAAATAAAGTACAGTCGTTATGCTCTTCCCGCCTCTGTAAAGTTCCTCATCATTCTCTGCCTTGTTCCTAACTAGTTGGGAGTTGGCTAAATTGTATGTACATTTGGCAGTAATTTTACTAGCGGTCGCCGCCGTCTGACGTCAATCTTAGTTAGGAATGTTGCTGTTCACGAAGGTTCCGCCACGGTTCGAAAACAAACTGCAATTTTCAAGTTTCATTAATTTATGCAACCTCTTAATCCTATTTAAAATGGTTCAATCCACAGACATCCTCCTACTTGATATATTCGCAGTTTTCATATTAACTAGTTATTGTATGGAAATGTACTTCTATGTTATTGTTTTTCTGTGTAAATTTTATTAAAATTATGGTCTTCTTCGCTTTGATGCTTATTTCTTTCTGATTTATTGTTTAAAATGTCGTATCTGAATGTTCCAACGTTAGCTTGTGCGCGCCGAGATCATCCGCAAAAATATTTGGGTCACGTTGGAAGCTTTGACAAGTTTAAATTGGTACCGTTAGCGTGAATTATGGCAGTGTATTATGCCGGGTAGTTGGATATCACGCGAATGGGCCATACCTAACATCTACTTGGATCAATACTGGTGAACTTTTTACGTTTTTGATATTGCAACGACAAGAAAAATAAGACACCAATACATTTATCTGTTTTAGTTGTTTGTCAGTTATGTAGTTTGTCTAAATTATAAGTTATTTAGAATCAGAGAATTATTTGTTGTATACTATTTTACACGTTTAGCTAAATATAGCTTCCTAACAAAAAATCTGTTATGTTAAACAAAATGAAGAGTCTTTTAAAATACTTCTTTTCCTCCCTGGTCTCGTTTATTTTATAGTGTTTCTTGCAATACATCAAATACGCAATAATGCAAAAATATTGATTGAATTGTTACAAATTTTTACCTTTTAAAGTCGTTTGTAACTATTAAGTGAAATATAGGACGCACAAGTGTTTCGTGGTGAGAGCCGTAAGAAGCTTACACCGTAATTCGGTTAATTAGACTGGAGCTTACGTTTTGGGAGATTCGTCTAATTACATAAGAGCTGTGGAATGTCGGGGGCGGTTCAACAACTCTTTTGCGCTAATTATCTTTGTAAGCCCAATGACCCCAACACTTAAGCTTTTTTGTCTCAATGTGATGTTATTTATAATCTGGTCTGTATACATGTATTTGTTATGAAATAATCTTGTTTTTGTTGTCATGTTTGTCTCATAAGTACCTAAACACTTTAGAGTGTTTAAAGCCGTTATGGGATTTGTTGATATTATTAAAATTTTTGATGTAGGTATTATTGTTATTGGATTTTTCTGACATAAAATTTCGACTTATGTCCGATTATTCGGCTATTCCATGTTATACCTATTCCATGGGATGTATAAGGTACGTAACTAAATTAAATCATACGTACCTACTACACTTTTCTGTTTACTGATTTGGGAAAATACTGGCGTGATGTTATGTTGTAGGATGTAAAGTACGAGCATAAGCCTCATCAACTACATAAATCTTAAAATAAACTAAAAGATATAATTTTGAAAAGCATAAAGAAGATATACATGTAAATAAATATAGAGCAAAACTTTCCTACCACTTATATGTATTCTACGGTTTTCCCGCAAGCGTTCTCGCTACATGAATTCTAAGACGTTATCGCTCTACACAATTCTCCGTCGAGAAACTCGTTCGAGGGCCGAATGTGTACAGAATATTTTGAGATTGTTTCCATTGAAATGTACTTGTATGAATATTAAAATTATCTTCTTTGTCACCATGTTTTTCTCTAAATATTCCTCGTCTTTAGATCATTGTTAAAACTCTCAATCATTAATGTACTAGTAAACGACATATTTATATCTTTGCGTGATCGCCGCTCCCGTCCCTGTATGGTATCGTGATAACAAAATTAAACCGCTCTCAATACGATTGCAAGTAGCTAACATGGACGGACGAAAATGAGCGTGAATTTAATTCTGTTCACAAAACAAAAAAATTATAGCAAATTTTAGCTGTTCTAAACTGTATTAATTCAAGGGCATATCATCAACAATACTTGTTGTCTTCGATCAAATCGCCCGTGGTCAGATGTAGCGTGTGCGCACTTCCTGCGAGGATGTGACCCGTTGACCGCTTGACGTCACAATGGGCGACCGACACGCAAGGTTAAACGCGTTGGGGCGACCGGAGTAACACATACTGGGATGTTTCAAGGCCAATGATTGTCTAAATTTCCTTCTTTCTGAACATATATATCCTGATCTATTTCTCTTTAGTACTTTCTATATTAAGTTTTATATCGCCACAATACATTGCTTGTTAAGTAATATCACAATTCTCGCTTTAATTAAATACGTCGTTTATCAATCAACGTTATTAATTATTTATTATAGTTTGTGAGTTACTCTACGAATATATCTTTCCATAACAGAATAAAGTGCTAAGGGTAGAACAAGCGGTAGAATTAGCAGTAGTATATGCAGTAGTAGTAGCAACAGCAGCAGTAGTAGCAGGAATAGTAGAAGTATGAATAGCATTAGTAGCAAGAGTATCAATAGTAGTGGTTTTAGTAAGCGTCATAAATGGATTTATAAAATAACCCATCTACGACGCAGTTTTATTAAATTCCGTGTAAATTACAATTCATGATCGTGAGTTCTGTGTACAGTTGTCACAGTGGTCTTGTGTAGAACGTTCTGAAGAAACGATGAAATGAAACAGACGGGAATGACCGATGTGACCGTGTTCATAATAGAGCTTTAAAATAATTCACAAAAAGCCATGAAATGACAGGCTTCATATTTGCTACTCGCACTTGATTTGTGTTCAATGAAAGTTTTTTTTTCACTCGCCATAAGATCTCACAATTGACAGGATGTATCCATTTAAAACTTATTATTTTCGTTTAAAAGTTTGTGGTAGTTTTAATTAACGTGCCACCCAAATACCGTCTGAAATAATTAGCGACCCATATTCGTTTGGGTACGGAATTGCGGCGAGGGTCTCCCGTTTATGATTATACCGTGAATTAAACGTACCTTTAGCGTTTTGCGGGTCTAATTTGGTTTGGATGTGGATGTTTTAAGTAACAAATGTTGGTCTGATTGGCGGTGGACTGGAATGTGATAAGGTATTATGATATTCCGTTTGCAATGTTCCGAGAAATTACAAATCAACGCATTATAAATGAGTCGAGAACGATTAAATAATAACAGAAATCAAATATTTCTTTCATTGATAAGAATACGCCGCGGTGAAACTTAGGTGATTCAGAAGATCGATGTTGTTGACATTAGCAAAAATATTGCTCAGTTGCTAAAATTGCATCCTCAATATCTTATCGAGACAACTGTAACACTCACAATGTTTTGCTTCAGTGTATTAAATGTGAATAGTTCATGTCATCTATTGTCTGAATTATGCTTTGTAATTAATAATAATACTTTAAAACTGCCGCTGCAATACATTGCAATTATGAAGCGACATTTAACAACACTAAAAACGAAATCGACGTGTTGTAAAACACTGATACTTTACGACTAATAAAGCTGTCAGCAGTCAGCTCCTAATGCAGTCTACAAAAGACGGAACGAATTGATAATGGAAATGTCTAAACATCAGCTAGCGCTTTATGTGTTAGACCCAAAATAAAAATCGAGAGTTAATGAGCGAATGACTACACGTTTTTAGAAACCATAAATACACGTGAGATGTAAAGAGTCCTAGTCATGGTACCACCATAATACTAATGGCTTATTCATAACCGTTGGAAATGTAGGTATAGGGCATGAAAATACCTTACAAATCTCCGGTCCGTTAAAATGAATACGTCCTTAAACTCACAGCCTTTCAATGTACATAAGACGAACTATTAAATTATACTACCGAAATACTGAGTTTCATGTTTTAATAACAAAGTCAAATATAGCATAACAAGCGCAGAACTAGAAACATCTCAACCCTAAGCGGGGCAGTTTGTAGTTGTTCCCAAAGTTCTGATAGCGCAAATTTCACTGAATTCGTTCAATCGTATAATAACAGTCGCATTTACTATTTTCAATTCGATAGATAATGTCAGTTATGGTCAAACATTGGTGGAAGGATATCTTGTTACACAACAAAGTTTAAGTCTGTCTGTGGTTCCGGTAACGTTTCAAAGGCTTGACGTGGAACCGCGATAACTCCAGTTACACCATTCGCCACAAGCTCCAACCGCATTATTTTTAATATCGGTCTTCAATATGACTGAATTTCAGTATAAATAAATATAATCATTTCGAGTACTTAAAACTTGTCCCTATCAACAAATTTATGTACGAATGTTAGATCTTAGATGAAAACAGATGAACATATTTTACAACATACCAAAGCTCAAACTAAGTAACATTTTAGATTGATATGATGGATTTATTAAGAATTAGGAGAGTTACATACTTATACTTGTTATACATGTGTCCAATTAACATATTAAATATTAACGTTATCAATTGGAATTCTAAATAATGAAAATCACAAAGGGCTAAGCTAGCGCCAATGTCTTCCAGCCGATTCTGAACGACGGTGAAAATTGAGGTAGAATATATTAAACATGAAATTATTCTGAATGGGTTGTTTCTTAGATGTACGAAATTTTCTTATTATATTATATAGCTAAAATATCGAGACTACGACAAAGCCTGCTTTGTTTAATGTTGCGTGGAACATTCAGGCTGAAATTTTCTGCTATTTAACTCCATCCACGCGAATATAAAACTGGCAGATGACAATATTCAAAATTTAAAAATGTGCCTAGTCACATGCTAATAATTTTATGACAAATTCACATTAATAATTTGTCACTTTTATAAAATGTCTGCCTACCCCTACGAGGATTACGGACGCGTTGTTACGTTTTTTTAGTTTCATAAAATATAAAATAAATAACTGGTGAAACGTGGGATTGCACTACACTCCTCTGCCTACCCCTTCGGGGATACAGAAGTGAAATTACGTTACGTTTTAAATTAAATAACCTTAAGTACACAAATAAATG
>DWEE01003810.1:0-10194 GCA_018245755.1 Parelbella macleannani
ATTTATCATTCCACTGTTGGAATATGGGTCTCCTCTCGTATTGAGAAAGTTAAGGCCATACTCTGCCACGCTGGCCAAGTGCGGGTTGGCAGACTTCACACACCTTAGAAATATTTTTTTTTTGTTAATTTTATTGTGTGCAGGTTTCTTCACGATGTTTTCCTTCACCCCTAGCAAGTGATATTTAAACTTAAAACGCTCTTTTGAAAAGAGGTGTGCGCCATGAATTGGAACCCAGCAGCCCCGGAGTGAGAGGCTTAATTCTCAACCACTAGGCTATCACTGCTGCTAACATATTGAGTTCACTAACATATTAGTAAGTAATTGTGCGATTCACACATTTAGAGTCATTAATAAGTGCTATTCAAATGATATAATGAGCTGGAACGGTGAAGTAAATTTAGTCTGTAAACTAGTACATTGCAGACTGCTCCATCATATTCTCTAAAGTTAGGTCGGTTAAGTCTGCGAACCCGCACTTGCCAGCGTGGCAGAGTATATTCTAAACCGTTTTCATTCTCCTTCCTCTGAGACGAAAACCATGTCCAACAGTGGAATATAAATTGTGCCCATGTTCACTAAAAACTTTAGGGTCCTTTCTAGACCATTCTATCTATATTGACACGCCCTTGAGACCCTGAAAACTGGGTCTAGTTCCGTCTGAAATTCAATTATGGATTCAACCTATCCCGAAATGGAGGTATAAATATTTAAATGAGTCAATCTGTTAGGCTATATCTTATGTAAATTACACATATGGTATATGATACTCGCCGGGCATATTCTTATCTTACGTTCACCCTTATTTATTATCAAAATCCTAAAGCGAAACGGTTTTCTTAACTTTGATATGTAAACGTTAACATCTTCGTAATGTCGGTACTCGTTTTGAGTGTAACTAAATTAGACTTTATCACTCATAACATAGAGTTCAAGTTATTGAAAATATTTCCGTGTAAAATACAATTTCTTCCTTCACAGATACACTCGTACGTAAGTTTGCGAATGCGATGTGAATTGTAAATTGTATCTTATAGTGCTTCTATTGCGTTTTGGTATACGGGGTCGTATATATTGCGTTAATATGAAAAAAGTCAGATGTTTAATGTCTCTCTTAATTCCTGCGTCATATCGCTACAATAGCCAAGTTGTTTATTGTATACCTACATGCATATATTTATGCCAACTTCTTAAATGTCCGACTTCTTAAATACCGTCTTAATATATATACCGTCTTATAACTTCATAATAACTTCTTAAATACCGATCTGTCGTGCTTCTTCCATATTGTTTTAGAGTAGCTTTTTGTTTGAATGTTTAACATGAACTATAAACATGCGTATCTGTTCTTGCTAGAAATATTTGGTTTTATATCAGAATATGCATATAATTACCTGTATACACATTCAATCGCCGTCTGGATAACAATTTGTTTTAATTAGTCTAAGTAGTGTTAAAAAAGAGTAAACAGTGCTAAAAAAGAGTATACTAAGAACAGCCACATTTAGGCCAGCTTCCTATATTTAAGACTAGACCTGTCTTAAATGTACATATATTGCAGAAAAATGCAAGTATAAATTTACTTTGAAAAAACTAATTCCATGCCAATTCACAACACACCTAGTATACCAACTAAGGTACGTGTACGGAGGACAGGTCAGCGGTCTGACAATATATCACATATGAAGGCCCGAGTTTGGAATTCGGCGTTGGAATACCGAACGTGGAATTACCTGTTCCATGTCACTGTCGAGTTTACGCCGTAATTTATATTTCGGTGCCAATCACGGTATTTATGTCATGGTTACATTTACAACTTTAAATTTTATACTGAACACATTCATAATATATATATATGATGCACACATACATACATACGTACACGAGTGCACACATACATACATATATAAGTACACACATACATCATCATCATTTTCATCAGCCGATCTCAGTCCAATGTCCTGTCTCCCCACACGCACAAATATATAATATACAGAAATCGGGTGGATCCCCAAAACAGAACACTGAGTTGTACTGATGTCGGTAAAGGAATATTTCTAGCAGATAACGTTTTTAAACTAATTTTGAACTTATACAACGTCCCTCTTCATGAGCTCTCATCGATTGCTGTGTACAGAAAATCCTCGCATAAGTCCGAAACTAGCCGGGACATTGCCAAGAAGAATTGCTCAATATATAGACCAAAAATATATATTGAGGTTCATTTAGGTCACATATACATATATTTTGCCGGTACATATACCACGATGTGTTGCACACATGATACGTTTAACAGCAAAGCAGTCATAGCTTCAGATCTTTCAACTTCAATGTCTACTGATATTTATTATCGCTCTCGATCCATTAGGCGGGGCGAGGCAGCTTCCGGTTTCCGGTGAAGCCTGTCGCACCGGATGCGGTACATACGGCTCTCCTTCAAGGTGAAAAAACATAAATGAACTGGCACTTCGTAATATATTAAGTATAGCTTTTAGATAATAATGAAAACGTAACGTCCCGCCTGTACCCCTGAAGTCGTAAGCAGAGGCGTGTAGTGCACTCCCACGTTTCAACAGTTACGTTTGCATCCCTTAATGGAATAGATGATGAAGTTATTAATTGCATCGGACACAAATTCAGACTCCGAGCCACTATTGGAAATTTTAATATAGATAAATCCAATAGTAAACGATCCGGGGATCGAACCCAGGACTAACTAAAAGAACATTACTGTGAAGGTACTTTATTAAACTGTTTATCTCTCGTCACTTTCTAAAACGTTGTTCTTACAGGTATTTTCCAAGCCCATTATTATAAGTCTACTCCATTACAAACACTGTACTAACTCATATCTTAATGCGTGGTTCTACTTAAGGGAGATGTCTGGGGTTCCCGTTACTGACACAAGAACGTCGATATCCGTATACTTTAGCCTTGTTGACGAGTGCTACCATCTGCATGTTGACCTTCCAACACTTTTTTATTTACGCACAAGTCAGGAATTTTTAAAAATAAGTGCCGTTAGAAAAGTAAATGCTACTTATTGGAAGGCGAGGCGGATCGCTAATTCTTGATAATTTTTAAAGGAAAGATTTGTTAGTATTTATAATGGAACACACTAGTACTATTTATATGTATGGTGTTCACAATCACGCAGTAACTCTCAGCTTAATGCGCGGTTTCACTTAAGGG
Organism: Parelbella macleannani; assembly: GCA_018245755.1. Taxonomy (NCBI): domain Eukaryota; kingdom Metazoa; phylum Arthropoda; class Insecta; order Lepidoptera; family Hesperiidae; genus Parelbella; species Parelbella macleannani. The sequence continues at coordinate 3,193 of DWEE01003810.1, forward strand.
GCGTAGAAACATGACGTCAACTAATGGAAAATCGCCAACTTATAGAGAAAGACAAATTTATCGCGGCTCGTGCATCTCACTCCACTTCACTCCACTTGGGTGGTCTGATACCGCTACTAATTGTTCTCGTTCCAAATATCCGACAGTCGAGTATCGTTCGAGTTCCAATTGTAAAACTGTTCGTATAAGTAAGATGTAAAAAAAGTATTTTTTTAAAAAAGTATAGTTCTATTTGATTGATATTGTTGTATTTTCCTTATCTCGATATTTTATAAAACTTAAATGAATATAAAAATTCTCTATCCTTTATCTGATGAATTTAATACCTACATAAAATGTAATTAGTGTATATGGTTACTTCATAGTTTCTATCTTCCTCGCTGTACAATTACAAATTTTACTCAATGTTCTTGCTGGAAGCAGAACTATTTAACTTTGTAAAGACCATATAAGTAGGTACATATTGTATATTATTCGAAAACGAGGATAAGCAATAAGAAAACCATTTAATTTGTAACCATATTTATCATCCGCATCGTAACGCGATACAAAAACACGTGGTACGCTGCGTCTATGTTGAATCAGAACGAAATGCGGGTAGGTGAATTAATTCGAGGCCGGTATCACGATCCTTTGTGCTCTCTCTTTTTGCTAACGACAGTTAAATTTACAACAGCCACCTATCTTAAATCAGTTCGTACCGGCTGGATACTTATTTATTCTTTTACAAATAATGTAATACATTTTCTACCTTTAACAGATTCTTTAATAAATGTTTTGCTGCTATCTTTATTGGAATCGTTTTCGTTAGTGTAAGAGTTGGAACTAGTGTCAGTTTTTGTAAATCTTTATACATTGCTCAATGAAGATTCATCTGTAGGTACTCATTTGACTAATGATTACCCACAATTAATGTAGTTGTTACCTACTGTTTTTGAAATTATTTCGTCTTAATCGTTATTTTTCTGTTATATTAAGCGAAAATTGTTGTTATGGAGTATCGGCAGCTGCCATTTTTAAGAGATGAGTAAGTTACGTGAAAGAAAAGATAAATTTAAAAATGTGTTTATTGCTGTTGCTCTCTTCTGTGGAACAGTGTGAGTGGCTGACGCTGTTTTCATTGCTTTACTGTTAGGAAAATCAAGTTTTACCCACACTTATTTAACTTGCAAACTACCCACAATTCGCGATTTTTTTTGTTTAAATAAATTAAAAACATTGGTTTTAATCATTATCGTTTTCGTGATATTACCCTGATATTAGATGTTAGCATCTACGGCTATCAAATTTATAAACGATGTATTGGTTCTTAAAAGAAGGTTAAATAAAAAAAAGATAAATCAATAGCCACTCGAGTTGAGTGACGTTTCTTAATAGCGATCCATTTCAGCGCACTTTGTAGCTGAACTATCCATTTCCTTTATCTTGACTTCTTGGAGAATTACTTGTTTTTCTGAAAAGAGTCGCTATTTTTTTAAACTTCATTTTATGTTTTGAATATGACAGCCATATTTGAGATATGTGGCATTACAATAATTTTCACTGTGTCATTGGATAGTCCCTGTTTATTTTCCTAAATGTCCTTAAAAGGGATACCTTGTCCAAAATGTTAACAGTAGAATATATGTATCTTTACATAGTTCTCTAGTGTTAATTTGATCAAGAGAATTCTAATTTACCACAAAAAGAGAATGGAGTTTAATATTCTGTACGCCGGCAACAATCTCTTAAAAATTCACATCTGATACTTTTGTTCAAAAAGGAATGTTTATAAATTATCCTTTGTTTAATATTTCACACAAACCAATTAGACCACCCACATAATGATTATAATGCGATTTCGCAGCGAGATTTGGATTTTAGCATTCCCAAAAGCGTTCCGACCGCAATGGAAAGGCAGAACAATGTTATCCTACCCCCATAAATTTGCGATTTAGACCCCCTACCGTAATTAGGTAATCCGAATGATTCAGCACCCACGACACGACACAGACACGATCGCAACCTTTGATTGTTAACTTTAATCTCCGTATTAAAAATTTATTAATTTATTAATTTATTATTTATTTATTTTTTTCTCCGTATTTTTTATTTTGGTGAATGTTCTCTGTATTACGTATCCAGCAGCTGATATCCATAATCATAGTATACTATTGGAGAGCTGTTCATTGGCATTTTCCTTACTGTAGCACAAACGTTGCATTGTTGAGGATCAAATAGCCTTAGAGCAAGGCGTGGCCACAGGGGTATGAGGTCCGTGAACTCGCGCCTTAAATGGCAAACTTATACGTTTTATACTCGTGTTCTTACTTAAAGAGGCACGCTTCATAGACAAGGTCCTTTTTATTTTGGCACATCTGACAAAACTATTTGATCCCGAAGCAGATACTACCTTATGGTAACCAGACGGTTTATAAACATATAAATGACATTAACACGGGTAAACTGATACTCTTAAACCCAAACCCGAAACGGATACTATATAATTTACTCATCATACAAATATTTGTCTTGGATTGGATAAGCCGGCCAGACAAATTATGGTGATACTCTACATTTATGGGTTCTAGCCTTATAAGCATCCTTCAATATCTATTGAAATGAATAAAAAACAACATTACGCCTATCATCCCTGAGGACGTACATAGGCAGAGGAGTGTAGTACAGTCCCAAGTTTCATTAGTAACGTTTACATCCCACCATAGAATAGGTGATGAGCTCATTGTCTTAATTTCAAGATAGAAAAATCCTACAGCTCTCGACCTGGGGATTGAACCCAAGGCCTTCCCACCAGTAGAACTCGACCAACGAAGTCAACGAATGAAGAACAACTGTCGTTATTACTAAAGAGCAAGCAAAAAGCAAGCGCACATTAGCAGTTATCAAAGAATTAAGCGCCAGATGGCCCGGTCGATGAGTGTTAAATAACGTTTTATAATAACATAATTTGCCAAATGGACAATCGGACACAGCGGGACTAATCAGCTAATTGCTTAATTTAATTCCAACCGAAAACGACCCGTTACTTCGTGGACGGAGGAATTTATAAGGTCCGCGTAATTGTGATTGCACATTATCCGACGCAGATAGTCGTACTCGTGTCTTGACCCAGTTTATTTTCAGGAGAACAAAGCCAGTCCAGTATTAATTTTGTCTGTGGCTTGCTCACCTATTATTGATAAGTACAATTTTTTTAACAAGTGCAATATTTTTGTATATAACCTTGCTTTTTAAGTGTAATATTACTTATTACTTACATGCATGTGATATATGACTACATATATTGCTGTGATACGCTCCTCAAATGTGACATAAACTAATATAGATACATTTGAGCTAAGTAGTGAACTACGACCAATATTTAGCAGTGGAGTGACAAATGATGATGTTGATGATAATAACATGCCCACAACATATTTATTATATATCATAAAAACAGGATAAATACCCATATATCCATCACATCCGTATAATTATATCCACATCTTAATCCTACCTTTGTAAATACCTAATCTTTACTAATATCGAACTTCAGGAAACGTCCAACCTATTAAGCCACCGTACGAGTCCCTAACGATCCCAGGGGCACCATCTGTTAACTATTGAGTGTGAACTTGGAAAACATGTTTGATTAGTGATACATGAGTCTGTAAGTGTGATTCATGAGTAGGGTCAATACATACTGTTGGTTTGGTTTTGGTCCGCTTCAGGTTTTGAGATGGATCGTTGCTAAGGACTGAGAACAATAGTATAAGTATTTTTAGATATAAAACGTCGGGTCGGCGGTGTTATTTGCACAGTATGTGGGTAACCGAACAAAGAGAAACCGTGAGTACACTGTGATTAGCGTCTTACAAATTAGCCTGCGTTCTAAACACTACCAAACTGGGAAAACGAGACGAGCAACGTAAATGTAGTAAGGTAGCATACTTAGGATGCACTCCGGCTTCAGCCATGAGTTGACAATCTACGAAAGACTACTGGTAGAAGCTGGATACGAGTAGCCGACGACTCGATGCGAAGGCGTTCGTTAAGGGATATATTATATAGCTGTGGATTGAGACTAGCTGATGATGACCATTATGTTCTGCCTAAAACCACTTATAACCACAGTCGTCCTGATTCATTGCCAAATCAAGTTAAAACGACGAGTTCATCAAAATATTTTTGCGAAAAAATCTTCGGAAGGTAATCCTTAATAAACCCTCCAGAGCCCTCCAGGAACTTCGGCGACCATATTAATGAAATCGCCCTAAAAGAGCTCCAAATTAATGGTCTCGCCGTCCAAAAAAAGATTGCACCTCACACGTCCGTTCAGAAGCTTTGTCCCGAAGTTTTGATATAACGCCGCCCGCCTACTGAATATTTCATTAAGATGAGCATTTTTTTTACTTAAAGCACTTGAATTTGCATGTTATGAGTTAGGAGCGAGTTGCCCGTGATACTACGTGATCTTCTACGTTGTAATGCTCAGTATTATCACGTTATTTTGCCTTATGAAACATTCCTTGAGGGAGATTTTCATGTCATCTCTTTTGTCACTGAACTATGAGTGCTACACGATAACCTATAATATGTATATTTTGAAAATGAAGACATGTTATTATTTTGTTCATTGGCTACGATAGACATTATATACATATTATCTACTTTAGTATTCCTACATAGAAAAGGTACAACGTCAAAATTTGCCAGTCGGTTTCCACGGAGTGGAATATGATTCCATTCCCTGTTATCGGGGTTTCGTAAAAGATGAAACAGGTATAAATGTGCGTGCAACTTCATTAGGACTAAGAAAAGGAAAATTTTACATGCATCATAAACTCATCATGGTATCTCCTATAGGCGTGACCCACGTCCTGCAATCGTACCGGCTCCACACCTGGTCACTTAACGTTTCTTCGGATATGGCTGATGCATTCGAGAGGAAGATGTAGGCAATCAGTAAGTCTTTTCTTTTATTATTTCATTAACCGAAATAAATTGTCTGAAACAATGGATTATACAATGGGGTAACTTTGTACTAGCTGTTGGTAAGAAGATGTTATAGCTAGATAAAATTCCAGTGAAACTAAAAATGTACATTTTAATGCATGAATTTTAAATCTGCTAAAATTCAAGCAATGTAATATACAACAGTGAATTTACTCCTCCAAAGCCTCGCATGCCATCATTAATTACCATTTTGAGTAGCATTTTGTCATTATGTTATGCTAAATCTGACAACTCGGATACCTATATTTAAAGTAAAAAGAGTTATGATTATCAGAATATCAGTAGTATCACCATTACACTCAATGACAATTATAATTCCAGATTATCATGTATAGCGAAGTAGAGTAATTATTGATTAGATAGTTGGAAATTTGACTAGCACGTTGGTTAGCGGATTTGACTGCTCACTCAGCAGATATAATTCTACCATATGGGAAAAATGTACGTGTGATACTTCAGATTCAATTAAGTACAAGATACAAAAAAAGTCGTTATACTATATAATACATGTATGCTTCCAAAAATTATGAAAATCAAGAAAAACCATTTTTATAAGTTTTATAAGAAATTTAGAAAAATGCATGTACTATCCCCTACAAACTGCGACTTGGCAAACGCAGCGTAGGTTGCCCTCCAGGTAGTTGGAGTGACGATATACGCAAAGTGGCTGGCAGTGGCTGGATGCGAAGAGCTGAAGATCGAGCTCAATGGCGTGCCATTGGAGAGGCCTATGTCCAGCAGTGGACGGGAGTAGGCTGATAATGATGATGATCAGGATGATGATGATGGCAAAACTTTACCTAAATATTGCGATCAAAAATTAAAGATATAATTAGTAGAAAAATTTGCGAAGGGATATACAAGCACGTGTGCCTAATGAATGGATATAACTAGCAATAGTGAGACTATCTACTGTCCCCTTTGCCTACCCCGTCAGGGAAATAACGATATCGTGCCATGATGTGAGTCCAATCCTAAAAATTAGACGCTTCAGATAACCGGTGTTATAGTTAGCCGAAAGTTCAGGCACCAAGTGTTTCGAGTTAGGGTCGACATGTGACACATCCGTGACTAATATTTCGTCGCACGTCACTGCTGTACGAGGTGCAAGAACAAAGACAACATTGCAAATGACTATGGCTGGCTAAAGTAAGCTTCAAGCGACTCTCTGGTCTGTTTAATATTTCTTGACCTGATGGTACACCGTTATCCCTTTTATTACTCTCTTTGTTATCCTATTTATTAGTCTTTCCTAACCGTAAAAAATAAAGGTTCAATAATTATCAATTCAATTTTGTGATCAAGCTACTAGGATGTTATGTAACTCTATAATAACATGCTAATAGCAGTGGCTGCTGACACCCAGTAATATAATATAGTGTATTATCTCCTCAGTCCACTCTGACACTTGAGGAACTGGGCTCAGATAAGTGGGTACGATTTCCAGAGGCTAAGCAAAAAACTATCCTAAGATTATCCTCACAAGACCTAAAATGTGTTACGAAGATACAGATAATCTTAAGAAATATCATCAGAAGAATGGATACTGTAACACAAAGCAAAAAGGTTGGTTATCCTTTACCTCAAAGGATTTTTATTAACCCTTTGGGCGTTCATGTCAAGAGGCGCGTCAAAGAATAATTTCATCAACTACCCACATTTTATATTAGACTTTATTGCTTAAATTTAGAATTGGTTTTCATTTGCACATCATTAGTAGTGGTTTAGCTTGTGCCTAATCTATTATCCGGAGAGGTCCGGAGAGGCTGTAGCAGATTAGATGCGATCATTCCGGATAAGACGCGGTCGTTAGCCGAGAGGTGTAATTATGATATTGACACAGATTATTGATAACGGTCGCTCTTGTACCGGGAGCAGTCTGTTCGCCAGATCTTTGTCAGCATTATTAAGAATAGAATTCCCTTTCAACTTGTGACTTCAAAGCATTGTCATAAAAACTTTTTAAAATAAATAATACTGACTGTATGTATTAATAAATTTTCTTAT
>DWEE01003811.1:0-10192 GCA_018245755.1 Parelbella macleannani
ACTGTTATGTCCCCTCCGATAGAAAGTATCCATAAGTGATGTGAAAATAGGTCATCGGGCAGTGTTGGTGACCTCTTAACGAGTCAGTGTCAGGGTCAGTATATTGATAAATGTTATGTTAGGATGAATACAGGCGCTTTAGACTTACAAGAAATTAGGAGTTTCAAGAAGCGTTAATAAAATATCGATTACTCATGCGTATAGTATTAAGAAATAGAAGTTTGTATAAAATAAAGTTTACCTACCCTATCTATGCGGGCGCCTATAACGCGGTTTGGACGATTTCGGAATCCACAATGAATTTTCATCACTGTATGATAGGGACAGAATGTAAACATTGGACTTGATTACATCAATGACAAGCTAAATTATATCACGAGTACTCACGAGCAAAGTGAAAATAAAAGGACGGCTATATATGTGCGAGGAGGAAAGAAACAATGCCTGGCCCAATTTGCCGCGGAGTTCTACGTCCGCAGCGCGAAAGAGCGCGAAGACAGGGGCGACGAGCAACCGCGTCCGACTCACATCGCTACTGAGTTGTGACTATTCTATTCAAGCACCACAACAATATCTGACGCCGAAAGAAAGAGCCCAATTATCTATATAACCGTACTATATAGTACACTCGCAGACGTACTAGGTAGTGACGTCATTTCATTCAAGAAGCGAGGTGCAAAATTTTCATTGAACGACACTATCCTTGGAGAGCACGTGTGAGCGAGAGCGATTGATGTTTCAGTGTGTTTTACAATAAAGGTAAAAACTGTTTGAAACATTTTTAAGCATGTAAATAAATTAAATTCTTTCTTTTGTTTTAAAATATTCAAAGTTATGTTCGTAGTATGTAGCCAATTATTTACTCTGTACTACCTACGTTAAGTACCTATATTTCACACTTATGGCGTAATTTCAAATAGACCTTCGGAATGTACCCAAATCTTCCATAATAGAATAACTGCCAACGTCGAAGTGAAGTCGTGAAGGGTTTGCCAAATCATTATCCGCATCATTTGCCAAACCATCACGAACGGCGACGATATGTGGTAGCGAACAGTAATAAATAAACTCAATTAAACCCACGTTTGAAAAGTTCAACTAAAAAAAAAAATATATAATAAGTTATATAATATATTATAAGTTCAACTAGGGCCATGTCAAAGCTGTGAAACAGCAACTAGTAAGTTGCAGTTCGCTGACAGAAATAACTGTAGGTACTGAGTGATCTGCCATGTTCTATACAAATTGTAAGACAGAGTTCTCAAATGGATCAACTATAGTTCTTTATCCTAATAAATATTTTGCTTATAAAACTTCGTTTCCATATATTTTCAGAGCGTTTAACCCATCTGTTAAAGAAATGCGAAATTCGCAACGTTTTTGTTGCTCCGCATATCCTCGGCAGACTGTGACCACTTACCATCAGGTGAGCTGTCTGCGTGTAGGACAGGATCAATTTTTAAAAATGATTAACCATCATGCGTAAATGGTAAGGAGAAATGTATGAAACCATAGCCATTAGTCCACTGATTGACAGGTGGAATCTTTTCCTTTTTTAGTTACGGACTTAGCAAAAACATCTGTCTTTGTCTATACAGGTCTATACGTGCTATGATTATCTTGAGGTGCCGTACACTATCGTTTACTATTAGTATAAAAGGAAAAAAAATAAACTCGTTCAGTAAACTTTCATTGCTGTTGTTATAATCAAAATAAAATATAAAGCTCGACATAATATAGCCTCCTTAGTCGAGTGGTTGCAAATGCGACTGATGATCGAGAGGTTCTACATTCAAACCCGGGTCGGGTTCTATTTAATTTTTCTAATTTAGAATTTTTATTAGTGACTCGGAATCTGGATGTGTGCCGGGTGTATGGCAATAGGCTCACCACCTATTTCATGGGACGTAAAGGTAACTGTTGAAACGTGGGAGTGTACTAAACCTCTCTGCCTAACCCTTTGGGGATTACATCCGTGATATTACGTTTAACATATAAAACAATATTTTAACGGTCTCTACGGCGTTCGGAATATATTTCAATTATTTACAAATTTCAAAAGGATTGTCCATAACTTTAGCAAAATTTTCATCACGCATAATAGCCGTAAATCAAGAAACGAAATAGAAGACTTCATTCTGTGCAAAGAAAGCAACATAGAAATAAACGTCACATAACACAAGCACATTAAATAAATGCGTAATCACAATTGCACATTTTTGTTTTTCATTTTTTAGTATTAACTCTGGGTAGTCACAGATTAGGTAATGGTTGGTTGGATTGGGCCCTGGATTGGTTTGATTAAGAGAAATTGAAACTTTTCATTCACTAACATCGCCTTTACTATTTTATTTTACAGTCATAACAAAAGAGCGTTCTAATGAAGCTTGCGAGCTTAGCGGGTCTAGGCATTCAAATTAAGAACACAGCAGGCATGCGGGCCAGCTGATAATCTATTTCTCGTGTTATAGACGTGGAATAATAACATATAGACATCCATGTGGCATATAGAAGTAGCATACAATGCGAGCTGATGTTAATGGTCATTGAACCCACAGAGTAAATCATCGACAGTTTTATGTCTCGAAATATTCTGGACTGCTTGCACCCACATATGTATGTATTTTAGGATAACTGCCTTTTAAACTGTAATACAATAATATAAGCACTGTTGCTTAGCACAGAAATTCGTGTCGTGTGATTTCTAAGTGATACGTAACTATGATTCGACTCGCGAAATAATTGGTAGTCCGCGACGGTAATATTCGACTAGAGCTAACCCACGGTCTACATGCTTGGAATGGTAATTATCATCATCAGCAACAGTTTTGTCGTTCCATAGTTGGACACGGGTTTCCTCTTAGAGTGAGAAGTCTGCTATGCTGGTCAAGTACAGATTCTGGTTACTATGGAGTACTCCAAGGTATGCAGGTCGCAGGAATAGTAAAACACAGAATTGGGTAAACATCACATAATGTTGACAGTCTCCATGTTCTATGTTTCCATAGTAAAGTACCCCGTAACAATATCACCAACCTTAAACAGTTTAAAATAAAGGTACGATACAGATATATTATCTCTCTTCGGGCCTGTAATGGAACACCTGGCAAGTTAATATAATCTGTCAATCACCTCCGACAAACAAAAGAGTATTGTTATTCGCGGCAAAAAATAGCACTGGTCATGTTACTTTCAGACCTGACCTTCTGGGCAAAGGAGTATGTTATAGGAAAAATTTAAGCTGTGAATATAAAGTTTACATATACCAAACTACATAATATAGATCAATGATATCCTATATATTTCAATGAATAAGATTCGTTTAACACGACTACAAAACGATACAACATTTGTGCTTACTTTTGGTATAAAAATAATAGAAATAAGTCCCTGTATTTCAACATCCCTTAACATTATCAGTAAGGTTTATATTAGTATGGGAGTTACTCGCACGTATACGATAAGATAAAGTGAACGTTGCCAATATTCCTCGAACTATTTCCAATATAATATTCAGTAAACTAGCAGTTAAAGAATGCACACGGATATTATTAAGTGTCAGTATTTTTATCAACTACAAATGCTAAATATGTATGTATTATAATTGTATCAGCACACTAAAGCTATTATTACAATCAAATAATGCCTCATGAGATAAATCACTCGTAAACATGCATGCGCCAGCGCATACCAGTTGTCCTTAAAAAGGTTTTGTATTCACGTAACTAGATGGCGTTAGTCGTCTCTGAAACAAAAATATCTCGATTCTCGGTAGTATCGCATTTGTAGTAACCGACACGTAGCGATAATAACGAGTCAACTCACTGACCTTGAAGCAAAAAGGAGAAACAATCTTTAATTCCGACTGTGGTATTTTTCTTACTCAAGAATATTAATAAGACGATTCATTCTTAGAAGCTTATAAATCACAGCTCGAAACATTGTTGGCGTGTTTCGAAAGGCTCAGGAGGATTGGCGAATAACGTACAAGTTGTATATTTAGCGACTAATGGACGGCAGATGTTCCATTCTGTGGTCGTTATAGTAACACAACTTATTCGAAGATTGTTAATATTATATAAATGTAATTAAAAATCATAAAGGTACCGAAAACTACATCTAGGATATACGAGAACTTATGGGTACCTATATAAATTATATTTTGATTGATTGATGTTATCGTTGATTACAATACAGGAACTTAAATGTAAGTACCTGTTAAGCAGCATACGTAAAAGTTAAAAACACAGACTAATAATCAAGTAGGTTCATGATATTATGTTTATATAATAAACATCACTTTGAAGTTCAAAATGTTAATCGACACCAACCTACAATTAGTAACGAATTTTATATCTAACTGAGTATGGCAGTATAACTTGATATGGCACAGAGCGCAGTGCATTTGGGATCTCAGCGGGCAGTCTGCACGTTTTAGGATCCCACAATAAAAAAAATCCTTTCGCAAAGTCGCTTAATGCGTCATTATGAAGTGAGGTGCACTCCAGACCTCCCCCTAATCACAGAACTATGTCCTTGCCCCTGCCATAAACTGGCAACAAATAAAAAGCTCTGAAAAAAAAGTTACGTATTTTTTTATATGAAAACTTCCTTTGAGTAAATCACATGTTGATAAAATAAATTGGTGAAATATTTTTAGCATTTGGTTAAGCTATGTTTTTTACAAGTGATAATAATGTCGTTAAGCTGTTATTAACGGAATTTATTTTATAATAATTGTTCATTCAAATCAATATAATATGACGATGTTATCTTGGACTATCGAAAAGTTAAATCTGAATGACCATCAATCTCACTGTTTTTTACTACTTTATTAATTATTTAGTGTTGATTTATTACTGAAAGTAATACAAACAAATGTTTAACAAAGTCTTGTAATTTTATTGCATACTAAACACGATACGATACGAATCCCTACATTAACATAAAAAATTAAAACTTCAACGTCGAACCCTCGCTCGTTGCGGCTCGAGCGCTCGTCCCTTCGTACTTTTTGTGATGCCACGTCCTGTGCCAAACCCATCCTATCCTAAGAGACCTGTTTCGCCGGGACAGATGTACGATAATTTCGCAATGAATTATAGCAAAACTATGACACATTTCCTTAAATATAACAGACGTTCAATGAATAAACGAGACGAGTAAACATTTTGAAGCTGTAAGTAACAAAAACTTATATGAAAAGTTAGTCACAATTCTCACAATTATCGTGTGAACAATGATACATTTGGTATATTTCTTTAAGCAAAATAAATAAGATTTCTTTTAGCAATATGTTTTTGATATTGCCTAAAACCATCGTCGACACAACCAAGGTGAGACAAGTCCACAAAACATCGCTTTAATTCTTTTGGGACGCGTTTTTGTAGCCCCTGTTATGTACCCACCCTAATCTATAGTCCCTGGAACGGTGGTAACATTTCGTTCACAGCCTATCGTAAAACTGAATGCGGGAATAATATTATGAAGTATGGCATCGACTTTATTCCTAGTAGACCAATAAGTAACTTTGTGCACCGTTACTTTTGAAAGATTTTTTTTGGAGAAAGTTTAAGCGTCACATAGGTACCTACATGTTAAATATTTTTGTTATTAAAGAACATAATTTTAATGTCTCTGAAGCCTTTAGCGAACGTACGATCATTTACTTACTTCTACAATACATTTAAATTAGGCACCATAAAAAGCACTGTATAGGTATATATTTTGAATTCAAAATTGGAATAATATTCTTTCGCTACAATATTCTACTACGATAACGTAGTGAATTAGTATGACGTGTTGTAGGTATCTACTATATTTTGCGTAAACTACAAAACAACACTCTATCTGTATAAAAGCCGACGGAATATCATTCCTTCGTTCATTCATATTTATTAATGAATACAGGGGTCATTACCATTATAATGGGGTAATATAAACATTCATTAATATAAAAATATCCTTATTGTAAACTATAAGTATTTTTAACTTTAATACAAGTTATTTGACAAAATTGTGGCCAGCTTTAAAATTCGTACATTGATTAGACAAGTAGCCTTATTGGTATTATTATTATGATGTCATGCCAGGTCCCTACCAGCTCGGTAGAGAGCACTGTCCCTAGACGTACCGCAGGCTACCATCCACATCTTGCAGATAGGTACTTCTCTGAGAAGAACGAAGCGTTTCGTTAAGTCATTTCTGCGCACCACATATTGCGAAAAAATGGAATTCCCTTTCAGCGTTACTTTTCTCATAGTATATTTAAGCTGGAACTATGTAAGGCAAAAGTAAATAGGCAATTTGCAAATTGAAAATAAAAAAGTGTTCCGCAAATGTCTATTATTACGGATCTGACATGCTATTTCTACATTCATCAATCACTATACAAATATGTACATAATATCCATACACGTCATATTGTACAGTGACCTTACATTAGCTTTTCTACAAATAATCCGCGTTTGTAGAAACGTACAGAATATTATATAAGATGTATGTATAAGGTGCTAAAAATTGTGCGATAAAATGTCCCATAAAAGTGCTTTTAAGTGCTTATTAAATCAACTTAATAAAACGTACTATAATTAATGTTCAAATGAACTTCCCTGTAACCGAAGTTCTATCAAAATTATACAAAGTACTTTGTGCGAAGAGATTAGCATAAATAAAATATAAAGTGACAAATTATAATTCAGTCTTGACCATGGGTTTATTTGCGATACAAATATACATAATATTTTTACTCATATCGTCTGTGCTCATATATAGGAAAGAAAGTTTTTATATGTAAACCATTTACTTACAATGAACATCGTGTTTGCAAATAATTTCCTAATTTAAAATAATTAATTCTTAACTCCAAGGAATTTATAAAAAATGATTAATTTTACATCGGATTTGGAAATAATTCGGTGCTTAATGCGAAAAAAATGATTGTATTATATGGAGAAATTTAATTTCGGTTTATAGGATTTTACAGTTTTCTTGATACTGACAGAGCGACCAATATTTGTAATTTAGTACCTATAGCAATAACGTAAAAACTTTAAAATAACGTGTACAATTTGTAAAATCTACTTATATCGTCGTGCTTCCAAGTTCTAAAAAAGCGGGCTCATTGTTATGTAATAACTCTTTTTGGGATATTATTTATTTTGTAGTATCTATAGATAAATAAGAAGTAAAAGATTATTTTCTGATTTAATAATAAGTACTTCTCCATAGCCTACTATAACCTATAGAACTTTAGAACAATATTAATTCTAACGAATATTGCGCGATTGATGTATCAGGTGTAGTTAAAAAATGTCTTCGTAGTAAATTGCATATTTTAATATTAAATACATTACATAATACAAATAATATTAAATACATAGGAATATGTTTGTGACTTAATAGTTTCCTGAAACATGTGCTAAGCATAACACAATTATGTAGTCCAGCGTTCGAATCCGCTAAATAAAGATCGATACTTTAATTATTGTATTTGCAAATTTCGGTCTTGTACATTGCAAGACAAAGGATACGTAATCTGATAAGAAAGTAAAATCTGTAAAACAATACGAATATATAATAAGACGTAGACAAACAGTTATTACTTTATCATAACTTATAAGTGTAATACAGATAGAGTAAGTACTTTAAATGGTAGGTTTCGCATTATTACTGGTTATTAGCGCGATATCGTCTTGTCTAAACGGTATCACATTAAAATACCAAATTTAAAAAGAGGGAGCAGCCAACAAGGCGATCTATCCAAACAACCAAGCCGATTGGTTTGGTGACGTTCCACCCCGGTGATATGTACAACGTACTACCTAAATGCCTTATGTACATAGCTAGTTACTACTTCATGACTACTCCGAGCTCAGTGTGTACTGCAATGCAACGGAAAATATGCGTGTTTACCAAAGTCGATTTGGTAGAACGGTGTCGTGTGTTGCGTCACGTTAAGGAAATTGATAGTGCGCCGAGGTCGACGTGACTAACATAACGTGAACTTTGTGTTTTTATAGTGCCTTATTTCAACTGTGATAATATTATTTCAGTGTAATTGTGAGTTTTAACATCATGGAATTCATTTTTCTATTCTCTACATCCCATGGAGGCCAGACAATGTACGACGCCACGACACGCGCCCGATATAACCTTGCTTTGTTGAGTGAGTATATTTTTTATTTAGAACGCCTGACATGACTTTCTGTTTGACATTGCAATAACGTCAATATAGCTTTTTATTTCCTAAAACAGTGTATTCTATTAAAATATAGTGATATTAAAGCCTAAATCGAATAGAAAACAACATAATTACGCTTAGTAATAATATTGAACGTCATAACGAGGTTCAGTCCACAAGATGGCGGCGGGTGGGGAGAGGGCGCCCAGTTGGCCAGGTGCTGCCGCCGCGTCGAGTTCGGCGCTATAGCTAACTAAATAGGTACGCAGTGTTGTACATTTAGAACGTTCACAATGGCTACCGCGAAAGACACGTCTACTTTCTTTCTGGAGGCAGATGCAGAACAATTTGACAGTGTTTTGAAGTTATACCCACAAGCGATTAAACTAAAAGCTGAATTGAAAACAAAGAAACCCGAAGAGCTCATAAAATTGGACAACTGGTAAGTTTAGACGTCTTTCAGAGGAGAAAATGCGGCCGTGGCGTGTCAATGAACTTGTATTGTGTGTGTATCCGTGCAAACTGATTTGATAGCTACCTCCCTCGCGGACTGCATCTCTAGTCCGCGGACGGCTCATTAAAATCACTGCGTCACGTGGGATCGATGTCAAATTGACACTATCGTTTTTCCTGAAGTCAGTGTGGGGGAAAATATCGCCGCGCTTAGGCGTTATAAAATGGTGGCTGTCCTTACGTATCGTCGATGGAATGCATTAAGTTTTAGTAATACTTTAATATGTGTTCTCCCGCTATTTTATTACATTTCTTGAATAAACAACAGGACGAACAAAGCTAAATAATTGTTATTGTATTTCTAGTAACTGTTGGCTTGTAGATAATACAATGCTTTGTTGAATACGACTCACATCCGCTCAAAATGGTGACTTGCCATTTGGCTTTATAATTGTTTCACCATTATTTTAGCCTTCTTTTAAATACTGGCTATAATTAAATATGGTTCACCATTGTAATATTGACTCTTACGAACGCATTTTTAGTTTATTTTCATTCAAAATGTGCACAATGAGTCATCAACTTTGCACTTCTGCCACTTATTTCATGACAGAGCTACGAGAAAAGCATTTTATTTATTACATTAAAATGACAGAGAGACGCATTTTAGATACCTAAGTTTACAAAAGGGTTTTTGGTTAAAAGAAAATTTAAACATATTTTAACCTAATTAATTCAAGGTTATACATATTTTGACTTTGGTCAAATATAGACATATTAAAAATGAGAAACGCGAGAACAAAGCAGTTCAAACTACATAACCAGTTAATAATTTACTCAAATAATATAATTTGGAAGTAAATATGTTAATAACTATTTTTACCTATCTTCTAAACTTAGTCAAAATTTTTTTTTCGTTCTTATTTAAACTAAAATAATTAAACATTAAAAAACAAAGTCTTACTAAAATACACGAATTCCTAAATTTCAGGTTAAACAATCATCAATTATTAACCATAAATCCATGAATATTTAAAGCTTACCGTTATTTGGAAATTGATTTGTAAGCTATTAAATATTTATTTTTAGATGAAGATTCTAAGCCCTCAACAAAGGCAAAAGTTTTATAATATTTTTTAATGCTTTTCCATCTTAAACATAAAAGTAACTTCTGTAAAACAATTCTTAACAACAAAATAGCTCATATTCAGTTTCAGTACTTTTTTTCGTTTCTAGGCAACAGTTAATAAAAAAAAAAATTATAATCTTTGAAATTACAAAAACTCAAATAGGCAAAACCATGAAAAAAAATTGAGTATCTAAGGCAAAACCTGGACTCTATAAATAAATGAAAATAGGCCTCATTTTGTTTGTTATACTTGAATTATAGAAAAACTAGTTATAGTAATTCATATCAATGGTAAGACAAATATAATAAGCCTCAGAGCTGTTTCTGGGTTTACTTGAGTTAAAACTGTATTTTACTCAACATAGTGACATTCAAAAATAATAGATTACTCTAGATTTTAGAACATAGCTAACCAATTTGCATAATTG
>DWEE01003812.1:0-10191 GCA_018245755.1 Parelbella macleannani
AGTTGGAACTATAAAAAGTTAAAAAAAAATATGTGAAGGGATATTACATTAATTGGAAACGATTTAAACTCAAGTGTTCTAATCTCGGTTCGAAAAAATGGTTTTTAAAAAATATATTATATTTTTTCATTAACATTCATGATATGACAACAACATTGGATAACTTCACAATGAAAATACTGCAACATTTTGTCAATTTAAAAACTAAAATCGATTAATTTTTCTAATTCATATTTTAGACAGAAAAGTTTAAATCAAAATATTTGTTTAGCTTTAGATACTAGATGGAAATTGAAAATGTTTGTAACGAAAATTTTTACAAACATATACGAGTATATATTTAAAGAAATTCAAAACTTCTGTTCCTCCTCCCGCGCGAGCGCGCCTTCTCTAAGCAATTGAAAGGTTTTTTTCAAAAAATGTTGTATGTATCACATAATATTTTAATGGTAACTAATAATAATATGAGACTATTTATTATATGTATTTCGTAGGATAAGCTAAATTAGACACATAAAATAATACATACATATAAACGAAATCGTATACATAGATCTCCTGATCGTCTCGAACATATTGTGCTATTAAATATGTTATGTTGACTTTGACAATAAAACATGTAAAATTTTCAATTATCGACATATTTAATTGTGATCTCATCCTTTCCCTTCAGTTGCCCAAAAATATTTCCTATGTTCACTGTATACAACTATAAATAATATATATTATCGGTAAGGTAGTCTTTTTAATTTTCGTGGATTTCGAAAGAGCATACGACAAAATGTGAAGTTTCCAAGACTTCTGACACTTGCATTAGCTACCAGGATTATATTTGATCATGAACTATCAAGTTTCCAGAATATCCGTTTTGATTTAAAGAACACAAATTATTTTATCCAAATTCTTTATCATTATTATTACTTCCTGTCTATACTTATACACATTCCATGTTATAAACATACGAAAACATAATATATTCGATAAATTCTAATATAAATAAAACAGTTGAAGCTATACAAATCTAGTGGTACATTCGTGTCGAGCGAAATTATACGCATTATAAGCTTACAAGCACTGAGCCATAGTCTACATTTCATTGTTAAAAATTCAATTGTTTCATACAAAATACATTCAGTTGTTAGTTGTCCACTACGTCAAAGTTATGATCAAAAATAAGTTGAAACTTATATATAACATGAACTCAATATCGCGCCAATGGGTCGACCGCTCCCAGAAGAGACAGTGCAGGACAATGACAAACGAGCGGGCCGCTCCGCTAATGCATTTTTCGTGTTGCACTTGAATTAATGCGCCTTAGCTTCCTTCTGTTCCGTTAGAGTTAAAAGGACTTAATAACCGTGAAAATGTAATGTTAATCGTTGCCGCGGACTGACAACCGTTTTTACTCCTGACTTGTAATTACTGTAACGTAAGTAAGTATTTTTGGCATGAGATATCTAGTATGATTTTTATGATTTTTCTTGAATATAAATCAGGCAATAAGGACTGAATTGGTTATGTTGAAATTTCTCATGTCTTGCAGCTAGCTCTACAACCTCTGTAGAGAAACAACTGCTGCTTAAAACAAATTTGTACGACTTACGCCATTTAATAGCTTCCTGAGTTCTTATCTTTATTACTACGATATTATTACAGTCGCGTTAATTTCTGGAACAAATTGTTCTAGTGTACCTGTACGTAATGTATGGCAATCGATAAACCGACGATATGTACACAGCACTATGATTATTACAAACTTAGAAAATTATTTGTAATCGATATGCCACGAAACGGCGAGCAGACACGCGATAATAATACTCCAAGTAAAAGTTCCATCAGCATAATTTATGCGGGACACCCGCAAGTGGCCCGTGTGGACGCCACTTTTTTATTTATTCGCTTGGATCCACGCTGAATTTCAGTATAGACGATTTTTCAGGGAGAAAACTTCAATTGTGCAACTCGGTCACGTAGTTTTTTAGCGTCACTCCGGCAAAGATGCGCCTGAGTTTAATAATGTCATAGGCGGCCAGCCGGCATTCTTATGACCGACAGAATAGCGGTCGCACTATCTTACCGGCGACGTGACCCGATAAGGGCGTTTTACCTTTTTAAATTGGAAATTTTGCCCTTATTTAAATAAAACATCGCCCAGCTACGCCCGCTATGTTAATTATATGCACGGATTACGTACGAGTACCCGTTTTTAAAGCGTTTCGTTTGACTCGGTCAAAATTTTATCTTTCTTTTTTATTAATTAAATAACGCAGTATGTATATAATTCTACTATATTTTCATATGTATCGAGACACTTTAATGAGACCATCAAAGTTAAGATCAAAAGTTACACGGTTGGAAAAGAGGCTGAATACTCACATCAATGGGATCTAAAATAGTTATAAGAACATTTTTGCGTAGCATATTGCAATTATATAAATAGAGCTGAACTTTACTAGCATGTTCGTAATATTAAACGTTTCGTTCATGTCCATATACATGATTAAATTTTGTACTGACTGAACTCAAGGACCTCGGAGAGATCGGAACTGGCCGAGATATTCCGGAAAACCATACATACAAACGTGAGCCAGTACAATATTAAATCGTACTTGTTCTATTTGGAAAAATATCGTGTAATTAGTAAGTAATGATCCTCTACCGGCAGAATAGACATAAAATACACAGAATACAAATTACATAGTATTCTGATATCGCATTCAGAAAACGAATACACAGACGTGGGCTACGCCAACTTAATTGCTACGGTATAACCGAGAATAACCGAAACGAATAATACACGTTTCACACATTTCCTCTCGAAATGAACAAGCAAGTAAACAAGCGGACTTGAAGTTGTCAAACAAAACACTCGCTCAGTAGCTTTGTCTATGTCTAGACATATGTTTAACGAACAAATTTTGTACTGAAATCACCAAACCGGCTCATCGCCTATTTGCACTGAACACATACACAAAGAAATTCTCGCTTGTCATTGCTCATTGAGAAATTCCGATTTTCTTGTACAACTCGCTCCTCGTTACTCAATACTTATTGGATGTCGTTGAGATGAAACTGATTTAAATGCCACGTACGTCCTACTTATATCGTTGTCGTGTCCTCTGAATTGTTATTTTTTTAATAAAAAAATCCCTGAATCGTATTAAACTTAATTACTTCGGAATAACGTCACTATTTCGGAAACCGTTCTTAAAGTTGTACTTAAGGCAATGTTATGAAAAATAACTTTATATAGGCACTAAATTGAGGCATTAAAGTTATAGCGTTTCAACTGTTCGTCAAATTTCCTGTAGCTATTATGGTATACTTCGACACTAGAACCAAACAGTCCCTAGATCTAAAAATATTGTATATTAATGCAGAATACAGTACAGTTACAATAGCTGCATTATTGTTATTTATTTTCGAGTAAATCACTAGTAGTTTCCAAGTCCAAAACGCCTAATAGCTAAAATCATTCTTAAATTCTGTCAAGCGAACCTGTAAAATGTACATATATAAACTTAAATTATTGAAAACTAGTCAAGTCACTAATATGACTATATTTTAAAAAGTTTTTTATTTTATTTTGCGTAGGATTTAGTGACTACTAAATCCTACGCAAAACAAAATAAAAAACTTATTTTTCGAGAAAGTTTTGCGTTATTTGTGCCGTTTTGTAACACACGTCGGGTCGCGAAGTCATGTGGCAATAATTCTTACAAACGCTTCTAACAGTCAACTCGCTGAATGGGATTAACTGCGTCATTCAAACGTCGACAGATTTCGTCGTCTGTTCGAACTAAACTTTTCTAACTGAGCCGCTCATGTACAGGTCAAATTAAATTTGAAATTTATAACAATTCCCGCATAGAATACTTGCACCTTGGTCCGTGAAAAGAATCATGTACAACTTTCTGATATTTGCACAGGGACTTAAATAAAGTGATTATTAATAAAACCAAGATTTGTTTCAAAACGTTCATTAAAATAAAATCGCTCCATCCGTTACTCGAGTTGTGATGTTATAAATAATCGTAACGGCAAACATAATTCAAAATAGTTCTGTAATAAAGAAAACAGGAGATTTCTATTAAAGGTTCCTTTGTATGTTTTAATTAATTAAAAATGCTGCAACGCGAATGTTAAGGAAAGCCTTCAAAATGTAAAAGTAATAAGCAAAATGGTCCTTTGAGATCTGAATACTTCATATTGACGAAAATATGTTACCTATGAGAGCATTGAGCATTGTTTTAAATTTCTGATGAATCATAAGTGAATAGCTTGATGAAAATTTTATAATAGACCAGAACAAATTTGAGAATCGTAGCAACTGGAGAAGAATTCCTATTTAACATCATAGAAATATTTATGGGATGCAGTGGCCAAGTATCATCACGTAATTTACATGTTCGTTTGCTGCTCTTGCAAGTTTAATATTCCTTAGTAAATACACGGTAACCGCTATCGCTGCCACTCAGCACTAACATATAAAAATTTTCCCTTTTTTTGACAAACGACGTCACAAGTCTCGCCGAATAGGATTTACTGCGTCATACTAACGTTAGCCTTCGAAATTTTATTAAGATTGTTCGTTTTGAATTCAAAATTTCTACTTTTTCGCTTTTTATACCCCCTTACTCCTCACATACCCCATCAGAGAAATACTTACTATTTGTATATTAAATACTTATTATTTGTCTAATTTGCTGGAGGAAGCAGTCCCACATTCGTATAGTAAAAATGCAAGAATTACATCATTAACCTGAATATCCCACTGATGAAAATTAAAAACTCACATGTGCTTTACCGCTTGTCGTAATTTGTCACAAATGCACACTAGTGACAAAAATACTATACTTCTTTACTCCATGAAGTACCGCAGCCGTGATTCACGCCTTAAGGCTGGTTACCCCGCTTTTTTTTAATTGACCTGAGTATCCATCAGGGTCCCTTAGGACCAACATCAGTATCACGTTTGAAAATCACCCTTTGGGGATTATAGACGCGAAGTTTTTTACATTAGAAATGAACTTAATTTTGCAAATCGTCTTAATCGCTTACACGATGTTCTAAGTACTTGAAGTGCCTACATATTTTGTAACTACGACGCTACTGTTGGCAAACTGGCGTAATTGCTTAATACTGAAAAAGAAAAATCTGATTTACAACGCTATTCTATCACCTTTGAAAATCCCAATCTTCATGTCAAACATCATCATAATACACCATTTTGTCGATCTACTATTGGACACGGGTCTCGTGTCAGAATCACAAGGGTTAAAGCGATAGACTGCCATGCCTCACTTGCAAACTGTGGTCTGGCAAACTTCATACCCAATTATGAACATTTTGGTGAACTCCGAAGTATGCAGATTTCGTCGTTGTGTTTTTGTTCACCGTTACATAAAGTTATATTTAACTTTAAAA
This sequence comes from Parelbella macleannani, assembly GCA_018245755.1. Lineage (NCBI taxonomy): Eukaryota > Metazoa > Arthropoda > Insecta > Lepidoptera > Hesperiidae > Parelbella > Parelbella macleannani. The sequence continues at coordinate 5,428 of DWEE01003812.1, forward strand.
CGCATCTTTGTCGCAAAAAGATGTGCGGCAAGGTTTGAACCCATGAATGGGGAACAAAATTCTAAACCACTACGCCATCACTGCCCCATGTCAATATTTAACAGAGAATTGAAAAGATCGTTAAAAAATCGACAATGTTAACAAGACATCTGAAATTTCCAAAGGTTATATAAAATATCTCCCATTTTTCAAACAAAAATATCGTAAATAGAAACAGATCCTTAAGTATTTGTCATCAACAGCTGACAATTTAGGTGCAGAACAAACAATAAACATCGAACACAATCTGCGACCAGATAAATGACGAGCCTAAGAAAAAACAGATAAAGGAACGGTAAAAGAAACAGAATTTAAAAAGAAAAGAAATATTCTTGTACAAGATTTCTATATTTACTACTCGACTGCACAAATAGTTTAGTGTTATTTCTTAATGACCAAGAAAAATTAGAGACTTCTTCGGACTTAATCTTTAAAAAAGACTAAGGTCTAATTAATTACAGCCTGCGTCAATTTCATACGTCATAAATAGAATTGAAAATACGTACATAAAATTAGTTACGTTTTCTTCAAGAACTGACTTGTAAAGCCTTGCATTTTTGACCTGTTGTTGTCCTTCAAACGAATTCGAATTAATTAACCCGATTGTACGACAACAATTGAAATTTGCTTGTTACAAAGGTTCCCCGAAGAAAATTATCCATCTAGACTGTAAGATATACTTTTTAAATTCTTGTCTTTTACTCTCAACGGTCGTTATATCGTTTTTTTAAACATCAATTTAATATTGATGTTTAAAAAAACAAACATTTTTTGAACATCATTGATTTTTTAAACATCAGTTTAATATTTCTGTTTAATTAAACAAACAAAACAAACAGATTCAAACAGAAAACCGGAATGTTTTAATATGGTTTATTCAAGCAAGAGATTTGCCAACGTACATATAAAGGTTCTCATAAAATATTATTTATAATTTTTATTGTATATTTTTTTATTATAGTACGTCGCACATCCGTTTGAGGAAGAACGTTATCTGACACTTCATTTGTATATTGATACATGACATCTTGGTTTTGCATTATTGCAAAAAAAAAAAACAAAAAGCACGCAAGTATTATAAAATATTTCTTCAATTTTATTCCAAGAAAGAGAAAACTAGACAAAGGTTAGTACAGACAAGAGCATGAGAGACGCGCATTTTACAAGATGTCAAGCAAAGCTGATTATGACGGTCACAATTAAAAATACTCGCTCCTTTAAACAATATTTGAGACATCTCGCTTTTACCTCGGAGGAAAGGTTTATGACCCTTTTAAAGTAAAACCTCTTGAAAAGCTTTTCATAAAATGGGTGTTATGTGCACTAAATATCCTCATTTTTCCTACCAAAAAATGATTTTTCTTGCTATTTTATTCCTATAAAATTAAACACAACAATATAGTAAGTAACGTAGTTGAGAAGTTTTTTCTAATGTATGTTTCAATTAATATTTAATAAGGTAATAAATAGCAATTACACAAACCAATTAATGTAAAGGTAATAAATAGCAATTACTCAAACCAATTAATATAATTTTTAATGAAAACCTTCTAGGTTTAACTATGTACTACCTGAATTGGTTCGGAATTGCCCTTTTCAGAACGCCAACAACCGTAAATACATATTATTCATAACTATTATGTTTGACGTTCTGATATGAACTTAATTTTTTAATGCATATATAAATGAACATACGTATAAAAATAAGTTAAAATAGTGACTCTTACCTTTAGAAAAACCATCCACATAATGTTCCTACATATCGATGGTAAGTTTTATTTTCTCTCCGCCTTCAATACGAACTTAGAAAGTACTGTACATAAAAACCTCGAGTTCCATAAACTTTGAAAACCTATGTGATACTTAAAATAATAGATTATAATGAAGTTGTGCTCCATTTTTCCTCGCGAAAATTGAAATTCGTGGCCAAACTTAAATGTTCAGTAAGGTAATAAATTTGCCCGCCCTTCACATAAAGATATACTATTGGCGGTGTCCCTTAAATGTATATTTAGTTTTACAGCATCACAATAGCGTCTAATTTATAATGACAGTTTTGTAATCATTATAGTTATCCTTTTCCATAAATACTCTCAAACATGTATCGATGGAGAAATTGTATATTTTGTGTTTACTTTCTAATTTGACTTCCGCTATAAAAATAAAATCACTGTCAAGAACACTTCCTCTGCTAGCACTAAGTTTACCGTGGCAATCGCACGTCAGTGGAGCCACTTATATACATACATACATATATAATATTTACTCATAAAGTACAACACTTATTTACTTTACATATCAGATGTTCAACAATTTTAAAGTTTTAACCTCTTACATAATTAAAGATGAAAATTGATTTCGTCCGATATTTTCTAATAGTACATATCCATAGTCCTCTATAATGGCTCCTATAACAAACGTATACAAAAATTCCCTTTTTAATTACTATAACAAAACAATAATTTTGTATATTGCCATAAATTTCAGTATCGGTGTTTCGGGACACACAAACTGGGACTCCTTACAAGCAAAACTGAATAGATTTTCCTATGCACACGTACGCACCATGCGACGGGATCGCAAAATGCTAGCCTATATAATAAAAAATGTTTATTTCTATAGACAATTTAAAGCAACATATTACGAAATGAAAAGGGCGGGAACACGGCCGTCATTCCACGCGGTCATCAATCTGCCGCTACCCGAAGCGACGTAACGACGCTACGGACACCACGATATATCGATGACCCAATTTTAAATGTAAGATAAGCTATATATTTAAACCCAAAGCGATAGGTACATGTTTCAAGAAATTCCACTTACTCAATTCAGTTCAGATATGAATATAAAGATATGTGTCCGCCATCAAATCGAATGGCGTGCCATCAAATGTGCCAAACGGATCGTATTCACGGCTAGAGACTGATTGTAAAAATAGGAAATGAATTAACCAATAAATCGGACTCGTTGAAGATGGGTCACACTGATTCATCGTGATAGAAATGGGGCTGAACCCCAAACAGTCCAATGGTACTTTGGGATTTATTATTTTAAATCACTGTAATATACCATGTTATTATTTAAAAAAATATTTCGGTTAAATGTTGCAAATGATTCATGTTTCACCATTGATCTTCATAGCTAACGGACATATTTCCAAGTATTCGTAACAGAAGTTTCCAATTAGCTATAGTAACAAAACCTAAGAGGCACGAAACATACATATATCAAGTACAAACAATATAATTATGATTCAAGTTCACATGCTACAAACATTGGTGATGATTACAATAATAATTTTTACACGTAGTGGAACCTATCTACATCCGCCCATGTTTTGAAACTTGGCAAAGCCTTCACTGTTATCCAACAGCTAAGACACAAATATTATCTCGTGGCATTTAATGAGTGGGAATAGACCCCAAGACCTCCAACTGAACAATTACATAGGTTGCTACCCACTGGATCAACAAGGTTAGTCAGTTGCCACGATTGTTTTCATATTTCCTCAATTTAGCTCATAATTCTATTTTATAGTTTGTAGTTTCTGTACATATTGAAAAGTCGAATAAAACAGTGAAATAAAAAAAATTGCAGATTTCGGAAAGAGGGCAAGCGGTTGTCCTTTCCGCGGTGATCAATCTGTCACGCCGCTCGGAGTGACGCATCGATGGACGGCGCGATATATCGATGGCCGAACTTTAAGTAAATAAATGTGGTAATATTGACTCAGTTTTATTACCGTCTTATATTTGGCAAGAATCGCTGGACTTGACTGCAAGTCTTTTTACCTCCCGTCAGTGCATTGGTCTCTCCCACAATTGTACTCGAGAGTATAATGATAATAATCGGCGCCAATTGTATATATGTATGTATGTATGTATGTATGTATGTATGTACCTATCTATACTTTTAAGTTTTAAAATCTTTTGATACTTTTAAAATCTTCAACGATATCCTTTGAAGGGTGTTGGAAAGGATGATATCTAAAGGAGGAATTAGAAGGCAGCAATGAATGAAAAAGTAGGTGCCATACATGAAAATCAATTAAAGCTAAATACCTATCTATATTTGTATTCCAATACACATTTAAAAGCTCTTTAATATACAAATAAAACTCAAAGGCTAAGAGAGCGTCATGGTAAATATTTAGGGTCTTAGAGGAAACGGCTGAATTAGAAGCATTCATTCGCAGCATAAAACACAACAGGCATTTATATTGAGCGGACGAAACGTTTTGTCCAATTAATTATCTGAACCCATTGCCTTTGTGACACATGACTGATATGTTAGACATCCCAAAATCTATAAATGGACCGAAGTCACTAGTCACTAACAATATATGCGATTCTAACAAAGCAAAGTATATAAAAAAAAATTCAAAACGATTATCGGCAAAAAGCCCTTCGGCAGAGACCTATGTCCAACTGCGGCCTGAAACAGGCTGATGATAAATAATAATTGTTAAAAAGGATAGTATGAATAGAGATAGTATCATCAACCGGGCTTGTGTACCTATATTAGAAATCGTTAGTATCTGCCCTGCTTGAGGCTGATTATAGTGGCGTAGCTACTCTTGAGGACTGAAAAACAAATTATTACAGTAAGAATTGTTTCACGATATAAACTGTTGCAGCAATAGTACTTCCCCGGGGAAATGCATAATATGTACCAAGTTCTACATAACATGTACCGTAAGTATGAAAATATTCAGACATTTTCTCA
>DWEE01003813.1:0-10190 GCA_018245755.1 Parelbella macleannani
TTGTTTTATTGTATGTCACCAAAATTTTGTATACTACTGATTTTGTTGTAGTTAAGGCCACTGCTGCAAAAGTGAGTTTGTTCCCGCTAAGTGCTAGAAGGGATATATAGTGCTGTGTTACAGGGCTATGATGATGTAACATTGCTGTGGCGCTCGGTAGCGGAGATACGGACTAGTTGTCAATCTGCCGAAGCTTCAAATCGCCTCGAACGCTAACCCACAATTGACCAACGTGGCAGATCATATATTTAATAGCAATAAGGTTTGGCTACAATTTCGACTGCTGGTAAGTGCGATATGGCCTAGGAATTAGCACTCTTGTCTAGAATGTTCCTATTCCTTATTATGTGAAATAGGTCATGGCCGTAACCCACAATGTGAATGGTGTGAACATTAAACGTAAAACTTTTATAAAGTTGCATTATCAATTTCAAATATACATATATAACTAAACTAAAGTGGACCTCAAAATATAAATGGTCTATTTCCCTTGGATTTGAAATAACTGCGTAGCTTTATATTAACGGTTCGGTAATTACCAAACGATTGAAATCATCACCGCTTACGTTGCGACATAATATTATGACATTGTTATTTTTAGCTCACATGGGGACAACTTATGTGTTCACCTTCGTATACAGCGGTACATCGAACCTAGTAAATATAGTTGGCTGTTTACTCAGAAACCCGAGCTAGATCGCGAGGACCACGATTTTTTTACAAGCAGTTAAATCGAACATCGAAATAAACCCATCAGTCTTATTGGAATTTAATATACTGCGGTCAATTGATTCCTTGAGGTTGTTTTGCTTAAGGATACACAGGAATGGACGTAGAAGGACATAGAATGTGACGTGGAAGGATATAGATTAATAACTTAGTAATTCGACAATCGTCTACCTCAAATGTACAAATCTGTTCTTTTGTACTTTTTTGTTAGCAACGACATATATTCACCTTGAACAAGACCTCGGACTAATCAGAACAGTAATAACAAATCTAACAATAGTAAACTTTAACAGGGCCTTAGACTAATCGACAAACTGTATTAAAGAGGTAAATTACACATATTACGTCGGAAGTTGAAATTCGCCTAAAAAATAATCGCATCACATTCTGAGCATAAACATCAAATCTTATCAGCGGCTGTCAAATCTCGCTTCCCGCCACTGACGCGCCGTCAACATCAGCTGACAGCGCGCGTCAAACAGCTCCAACGCATCTATTGTACTAGCGACAGAGAACAAGAATATTAGATAAATATTTTTTATTATATCATTACGCCAGGTCACTTATATGGTAGGCAGAGAGCACCCAGTGCCAAATATGTCTATCCTTACAGATCCGCCGTGCTCCTTCCGCATTTATCACTTTCTTCTCACATGCACGCCGGTTTCGGTGATGTGTAAGCTTTATACTAAAACCTCGAAAATAGATTCTAAGTTCCCATTGTTATTATTGACTATATTTTACGCATATTCATACATTGGTGTAAAGCGTTAGTTTTAAACAGTGCTAAATTAGATCGAAGCCATTGTCAATGAGGATAATTTACTGTGGCAGACAGAGAACACAAAAAGTAGTAAAACTATTAATTTACATATTATGTAGGTACTCACTACGTAATGAAATCTCGTCTCATATAGAGAATGCATTCATTTGACAAGGGTAATCTACTATTTCAGCTACTTGTATTTTAGATTCGCTAGTGTGAAAGAGCCACAAATTCGCTCAGAGCGATTGACAATGACGTGACGCACGGCTGTCATGCCGCTTCCAGCCATGTCATACGCCGCTGACAGGTTATTTTGCGTGAAATCAGGCTGATTTTGAGCTCAATTCACCTGCTATTTTAAACCTAAACCCTTCCGAATCCCACTTACTGAGATACTCTTATCATTTTGAATAATTTCACTTTTTGTTTGTACTATTCAAAATTCAGTCAGATTTATAATAGTAGAAAGTATTTTATGAACAATGTACTTACATATATGTTGTAACAAGATAATTTTCTTGTATCGCACGAAAGTGTACATAAGAGATCGCATCTCCTTAACAGATCTTCAAACTTGAATCAGTATAAAAGTGCGTTTAACATGGCACACACACGTCTTAGTTTAAATGCGAAAGAATTAATAGGACAATCAAAAATTGTGATCATTACAAGGCTTTTTAAAGTTCAAACAATGATTTTCTTTATTGTACTTTTACAACACTGTTACAACGTACGCCTCTACTTCTAAGCTGAGCTGTCCCGTGTATTACTCAGAAGTTTCTAACGTGTCTTTTTCTGCAAATTCCAAAAGTATCTGAGCATCTCCAGACCGAACAATACGGCCACTGGGCCATACATATGGATACACTAACATATCACGGCCGATCCGCGGTGATGTATATTCAAAGCTATTCGATGGCTCCGTCATTCAGCTTGCCTTAATAAGGCTCGCGGGGAGGGTACCTTAAGTGAATGAGAACAAAACGAAGGGGACAGCGTGTTGATGTAGATTTACGTGGCTGTGGACGCAGGGTGCTCTATTGGGTCGGTCGACCTGAGAACTGAGACGCCATGGAGCGGCGTTGAATAAGAACTTGCTTTACAGTAGTCGATAATTTAACGAATTAAGTTAGTGGTGTAGTCTTACTGGCGGAGTCGCTGGATGAGCTGCAACAAATGCTGGACAGCCTAGCGATGGCCTCGATTAGGTCTCGGCATGAATTTGGATAAAACCAAAATCATGATCACAAAAAAAGTCGATCCGGGACCTGTGGTCGTCAATGGCCACCCTCTCGAAATCGTTTCGGAGTACACATACCTAGGGCAGACATTGCAGTTAGGTAGAAACAATTTTGAGAAGGAGGCCAAGAGGAGGATTCAGCTGGGCTGGGCAGCATTTGGCAAACTACGTGGAGTCTTCTCGTCATCCATACAGCAGAGTTTGAAAACAAAAGTTTTCAACCAGTGCGTCCTACCAGTCATGACATTCGGAGCTGAAACGTGGACACTCACGGTGCGCCTAGTCCACCAGTTCAAAGTCGCTCAGCGAGCTATGCTCGGAGTTTCTCAGTCGTTTACTATCCGACTGAGAACCAAAGTCATCGACATAGCTCAAAGGATTAGCTCGCTGATGTAGCAATGGGTTGGGCATATCTGCCGAAGAACCGACAACCCGTGGAGTAAGCAAGTTCTGCAGTGGAGACCGCCGCTCGGCAAACGTAGTGTAGGACGCCCTCCGGCCCGGTGGGATAACGATCTGCGAACAGCTGCAGGCAGATTCTGGATGCGACGAGCCGAAGACAGGGCGCGATGGCGCTCATTGGGGGTGGCCTATGTCCAGCAGTGGACTGAGATAGGCTGATGATGTGTGTGATGTATGTAGATTTATAGCAAAAACATTTATTGGCAAATAAATATGTATAAGTTGCAAAATTTAATCTTTAAACTAAAAGTTCATAGGCAAATGTACTATTCGTGGGCATATTTATATACTACAGTTTAGCAAAAATGACACACTGTGGAAGGTCCATAGAAAATGCTCGCAGTTGGTCCTCATTGCCAGCAAAGATTAATTCTGACCTGTCTTAATCCAATGTGATATTATACATGTAAGCATTTTTTTATAAAGTAGCACTGAATTCGACAAGGTCACTGTCAAATGTTGAAACAAACATTGTCTAATCAAAATGTAATTAAATTTCGAGCAATAATGTCTCTACAGACGGCACTGTGCCATTATTTGAGACAGGATCGCGAGCTGTAGATAGTGCGGCGGCAGACATTTTTTGCTGGAGCCTTTTTGTTTCTGTTTTCGCTTTGTGTCCACATACGCTAATACTAAGGGACTACCGATCGGTTTGTACGGGTCCCGTGTTCTAAGGATATTTCGTTATAGCTACGTTGTTCGAGTCCGGTCAGAGAAAAAGGTCTCCACACCTTCGTTGGATAGGTTACTTGGTCTTTAATTATCGAACTCGATTCTTTTTAGTTTTACCGAGAGACGGAGCGAAGTGAGAACGATCGGGTACGAATGGTGAATTGCTATTGAATGTGCGTTCGAGAAATGCATAGTTCTGAGATTTATAGAATTAGATTTAATATAACTGTATTAATTAGTTTTGGTTATCAAATCATATAATGATTAATAAGTAAATAATATTATCATTAACATTTTTCTTTATGCTTGCCCTGATGGACAGATCTTTCCAGAACGAAATGGTATAAAGCCACGGCGTTCAACGTTGGTCTGGTATTGATTAAAGAACTTCACACATCAAACAGAACATTATGAAGAATTTGCTAGCTTCCGTGCGACGTTTCCTCTAAACGTTATATCTGCCGTATCTATATCGATGTCTTAAAACGCAGATAACTTCGTCCACTTAGGTGATTTCGAAGCTTAGCCGTATGGAAAGAAGGGTAGAGTTCAAAACTGCTAGATTATTAGTAAACCTGGAATTTATTTAAGTAACATATAACTGAAACTTAACTGAAATTACTTCAAGAAAAAAAAACATAACATCACGTCTAAACTAATTGACTATTTTCAATAATTGTATTTTAAATATAATTTCTATTCTACGAATCCAAACGCTGCGCCAGAGACTAAAATTTTGTTTACTTATATTTTATTAATAGTAAGTAGGTACGTACCTAACTATGCAAGCCATCCAAAGTATGCGGTCGCCATATAAATCTCATAGACTTTTCCATCCAATCACAGATAAATCGTAAATTCCATCTGTGATTAAAGATGCGCTGCGTCTTAGAGAGTCATTTAAAATGCCTCATACTTGTATGAACTTAGAGCTCTTTTATTGTCTGCAATAACGCCTTTACAAATATGTACATGAATAATTAATACCCTTTAAATAAAACTGTTCAATTCTAAAGGTATGTAAAGGTATTAAAGACACAATTACTAATATTACTATATCAATGCTAAGGCATATAATAGAGCATGACGCCTACAATTCCCTAAAGGGGTAGACAGGAGAGTGTAATACTCGCGCGTGTAATCTGTCACTATAGTATACGTCCCATGAACTGGCAGGTGAGCTTAGTGCCATGTAGGTACTGCGAATAGATCACAAAGAAAATGTCACAAATCTAAGACACAACAGGTGAAATTCAAAAGCACAATTGCCACACTGCCCCGCGGCACTGTGTCCGCGCTGTTGCGTGCACGAAGTCTCCGACACACGTACAAAATACACAATGCAGAACAACAAAACGGCAGCTAATTATTTCGCCTCAGCGTCTGAGACACTAAGTTGACACGCATGTCGCGATATGCCGCTCACCTGCTCATTACGGAATTCTCTGCAATACCCGATGCTCACGCACGGAGCCAGCTTAACCCTTTTCCCTGTAAACGACGGATACATCCGTTCTTCCTTATACGAGACGCGATGTATTATCTGTTGCTGCAAATTTGCAGACATTTCTATAAAAGCCTCTATATGTTTTCCACGGTCTTAGTACCTCACATAAATATTCAAAGTAAATAGATAATTATGCATATAAAATACTGTATATATTTTTTTAATTGTTTCTATTAAAAGGTCGTTAGCGTCATAACCGTTTAGTTTACAAGGCAAATAAATTTTCAATACTATAAATATTGTGCACTAACGGATTTTAAAAACCCTTTTCTTTTACGGCAAACATATAAAAATTTCCAAAGGTGGTTTTAAATAAATACTACAGTGCAACGTATATATCCGTCGTCGGTACTGTTTAAGATACGATTTCAGTTCGTGGTCGCAGGAGAAGGGTTAAAAATTTTAAACGCATTTCGCTCCTATCTGTCATCGCGAGCAGACGCCTATTGGTCCGTACGTCGATTAAATCTCGCTGTGCGGTGGTCATTATAATAAACTGCCTCTTAATAGCCTCCGATAGGGACCAAATTACACAAGATATTTTAAACTACACACGTGAACTTACAAAATGTCCGTCGATAGCTACTTTGTATTGTTCGCGGCATACATACTAAACAGCGTAAGTAGGTAGTTATAAATCGCGAATTATCGAAACGATCGGTTAAAAAAACGACCCTACTTAAAAGCTCGACGTATATTGTCGTCGTTTTGCGATGATAAATAACATAGTATTTTACATAATTATTCTGTACGGCAATTATTTTTGCAAACCAATATAAGCTACAAGCAGGTTGATAATGATACAAAGGATGTTATTATGACAGACATATCTGTAGCAAGCCAAAGGTTTTCTGAGATCCTCTCCAGCATCACCCTTGCATATATTATTCCCATGATGCACCTTCCGGCTTCTTTTTTGTAATGGAATTAAAACGGTGTGCAGACAGGCAGCATAAGACCTTTGCCTATTTAGTTTTTCTCTGTGACCCATCTCCAATACCACGTCAATCTAGATTTTTGTGGCGTATGTCGTTGGTCATCAATTGTTCAAGTAAAGGTAGTTATGTGGTTAGTGTCTTTAGTTTCAGTTATACAAATATTAGAAATGAAAGAAGTTCGGCAGGACACTAGTGGAATTCATTTTTTTTGTCATGTGATAGGCTAGCGTTTGGCCGCGATCCCGCCTGATGGAAAGCACGGATGCGTTCTAAGATGGAGGACGCATGTCTAGGAAAAACCTATTCACCCTTGTTTTGAAGACTCCCAAATTATATGTTAGCTTATTAGCTTAGCTTCAGCTTCTCACTAGACACAAACAATTGTTATTGTTGCAATGTTACCGCCATTGTTTCTTTTAATGTCGATGTAAAAACAGGATATATCCAGCAGAAGGGTTTAGGGAGTACATCCAGAGCAATATAGTTGGTTAATATGATGTAGCAATTATGACACGGTCATATTGAATACACAAGGTGTCATAATTGAAACAGTAAGCGCCGCCGAGCGCCGCTGCGACCACATCGCGCGGCTGTGGCGGACAGTCGGACCCGCTCCGGTTCATATTATTGTCGTACCTAAGTAGACGGCTGTAATAACCGTGAAATTCACCTTCCTGTGAAACGTGCCGAAGTTTTGCGTTCATCAAAAATTTATTTTAGTACCTAATTGTAGTTGTGTAGTTGTAGTAATTGTAATCCACTTAAAAGATATTTGCCATCGCTCTTCGTATGCACTGTGTCTGCTGTGTAATTACAGAAATGAATTTTAGGTTACGACGAGTATGCAGTCCTCGTGATAATTTCCAAGATTAGAGTCAAATTGTCAACCAATTAATTAATCTAATTACATCCCAGAGTTGATCTTTTTAAAGGATGTACGACAGTTCTTGCCGGACTTGGTGACGACACTGTCACCACCTGAATAGGACTGAAACACTACTTTCACTGAAACTATTACATTCATTATTTATTATTGGCCTATGTCCAGCAGTGGACTGAGATAGGCTGATGATGATTTATTAATGACATGGTAATGTTACCAAAGTCGATAAATACGAGCGGAAACAAAGTATCCAATTAGCATTATAAAGGAAATGAAACTAAGTAGCTGCTATTTTTCTTCAGACCGTTTTAAATATTTTCAGCACAACGTCCCACAAAATTAGGTAGCGTCACCACCCTACACATAGACCAACTTCTCTCAAAGGGGTGTAATAGCCCTGTAATAGTACGAAACAGGCCAAAACGCGTGTAAGCCGCCCCGGCCCCAGCACTACCCCTAATTAGAGACGCAGACGTTCAGTTTTCATTATGTTTTCCAATACTCCCGTGTGGAATACCCAAGTACGGTTTATTACTGGCTAATTGTACATTAAATTCTATTATGTAAAGTTGTTATTTCTTCGTTAACAATTCAAATTACTTGGGAACGTACTTCATGGTGTGGTGAATGAGAGATGATAGTGAGAGTGACAGAGAAATGAAAATACGATTTTTAAATAAACAAAATTAAACTTAGACTAATTTTCCTACATTAGCAGAAGATGGCAAAATCAACGAGAAATCGCAGACCTTTATCGCCTGTAGTGTTTCCTAAGACCTCCAATGACAACACAAGAAATTTACAATACAGCCAGTGTACATTGCCAACCGTGTCTTACAAATACAATAACTGCTTAGCGGCAGAAACGCGGTATGTTCGTACTAGACCAGGCAGCAGATTTACATGTTACACATATACGCTCTGCAGTACATGAATTATATTCTGGAAATGATGTTGAATGTAGTCGAAGTCTCGGTGCAGGGTTCGATGAGGTAAACAGCGGTCCCACCACTCCCACCTGCTCTGTTATAAAACGTAAGAGGTTACTGGATTGAGGATTCTAAGCATTAACTTTCATGTGGAGAAGACCGAAATACAAGACAATCTAAATAAGTTCAATAGATGGATGGAAAATGAGTCTTTAGATGGTAAATCTCACAGGAAAATCTTGAAATGTCTATGGAAGAAACGACGGTAAGCGTTGACTTATCAGCATCATCACTAGATCCGGTCACCTGTCGTCTACATTTGTAGCATTATTGTAAGTCTAAGAAAGAATTAAAGATTGTATTATTATTTTTTAATCATCGTTATGTTCAGCTTGTATCAGTCCACTGGTGGGCACAGTCCTCGATTTACCCCGTATATTTCAATTTAAATGGAGGTTTGGAAACCAAAACAACCGATGTACGATGATTTAAATAGTGAAAAATTCCATGAATTTGGCGTGAGAGGTGGTTGTGTCAAGCTGTGTTCGCGGGCTGGCGACCTTGCCGGCGAATCTTCGCGATACTGAACACTTCTCCTGATAACAATTTGATATCATATTAATGCAATTCTTATCAAATTTTGTCTGTCGGTGTGTAGGTATATTTAATAGTTGAATTTAAAGTAAATAAATGTCGACATAATAGTAACATGGGCCCAGAACAATTTTATTCGGTCATGACCATTTGATTCCTCATTATTAGATACTAAATTACTTACTACACAATGTCCTTAGGTATTCACCTACTTACATAGGCATGTCTACTTATATAAATATTTTTTCACTCAGTTACGGAACAGAAATACTTGCCCTCATACAATTTATGTAGACAATTTTTCACCCAGATACAGAAGAAATATATTCGTACTCCTACAATGTCCAGCGCATGCAGAAATATTTGTCCTAGATTCTGATCAAGCCCACAAGTGTTGACATAATGAGAAGGATTCAAGCGACGTTTCCTTCCGATGTCTTGATGACTTTTAATTTTTAAGATGCACGTAAATTAGTATCACAGTAAAGTGAAGTGCATAAAAGGATTCAAATGCAAGGCACCAGAAGAGCGACGCTATTATTCAAACCACTGTCTGATACAATGATTTATTGAAAGAGAAATGGCATGAATAGCTTCATAGTTCATGATAACGAAACTTATCGCGTCAAACATTCGTCAAGTCAGTCAGCTGTCATCGCGGCTGTCAGCGCGTCATTGTCATTGCACAAATCTGTCATCGAATCTCGAACCGGACGTTGGATTTTACCTATAAAAAGATGATGATAACATATTCTGATAAAACGTGATAATATACATAAATGTAACATTTGGCAGTTCGTAAAATATTCTAATGTGATATCGATGGACGTAAACAGCGTTTAATAATGTTTATTTATTTTTAGTTATCTTTAGCAAATGTGTTAGTCTCTAAGTTATTTTGTAATTTTTTGTTGGAAAAAACATACTATCATTATTATCTATACAATCTATAGAAATAAATAAAATTGGAGTGTCTTTATGTAATATTAAAATAATCGCTTTTTACTAAATAGGGGGACAGAGTAGGTATATCTATTTGCACCATAATAAAGTGACTTTTGACTTCCCATTTCAGTTGTCACGGCACATTACATAATACATTGGAAGAAAAAGTAAAGTTGTATTGCATTGGGTGCGCTAATTTCAAGTTTTCTTGTTCATCAAACATGCAGAGGCGGCTCGCGGGGCCGTAACAAAACAGCGTTCATGCCAATTCATTAAAACTTCGCCAGTGATGGGCCGAAGGCTACATCAGCATCAACACTAACGGCGCGACAACGAGCCAAGTTAGATTGGGCGACGGAATCGCCATGTTTTCCTTGCTGCCAGCCTGCCAGCTCCACAGCGACGTTAAGACGGAATTCATTTTTACATACTTATTGTTTTCTTTTCTGTTGATATTGGAAAAAGTAGCGCTTGTATGTGTCACATGTTTTCGATATAATTTTATTTTTTTTAAATCTTTAG
>DWEE01003814.1:0-10190 GCA_018245755.1 Parelbella macleannani
ATGTGTTATCTCTCAGTACTAAGCATCGTACCAACTCGTCAGTGGTTTCGGTTTGCTCATTACAGTGCTCAAGTCTGAAGGTTGATAAAATCAGCATTCTCTCCAAATATTACGTTTCCTTTTGATATCGGTAGAGTCACGACTGGCCGTGCTCATATCTGCGTTACACTTTGTTTGGGTTGACATTAATTCTTATGTAATTAGAAAGTATGCAGCCATTGTATTTACGGTCAAGCGACATTCATTTTTTCAAACAAAACAGCTGTCTACTTAATTGAAATTAATTTCGTTTCTCTTTATCATTAATAATCTTTTGTACGACTTATTGAAGTTTAACCTTTAATGGAACTTAATAATTGACTTGTACAACACAATTAAAAAACGTATTATTGAATATGATAATATCATCGTCAGTGTACAAGAGAAAATTATAAGAAACATGAACCTATTAGGAATTAATGACGTACTTAAAGATGGCTTACGTGCTAATTTCCAAACACCGTGGGCAAAGCTCGTGTTCGATTCATAACATTACCTACTAAAGCATATCTTATATTCAAATTAATTTCCTTTTAATCCTTAACATACGAGGTTGGCAGTCCGCGCACGAGTTACTTCGCCTGGATTTACTGAACACCTTCGAGAATACTAAGCGATCGTAAGCCGAGTCGCTACAAAAAGACAATAGCCAATAAAGAACATAGAATGGCATTTAGAATACGTACTCAAAAATATTTTTGAGGTCATATCGCTGTAGTCAATTTAATTTGATATTATTACGGCATATTCAATGTTTATATTCTCAGGCCTATTATACAACAGATAAATGAGTAATGAAGTTTTTGAATAGTTCCTTCATTTTTTACCTACTTTATATGAGCACTTTTGAAATGAAAAGAAAAGCACAGAAAGAGAACATATTCTGTTTATACTCTGTAATCTGTTTCAGGGGACATCTGACTGAAGAATAATAGTTAAATAAACAATAAGCATGTACAATAATATAGACGAGTGTACCTGTTAGTACGTACTAGTGCGGTGACTCCGTGGCGTGCTAACAAGACGTAAATAATGAAATCTTCAGTACTAATTTTGGTAAACTATTATACGAGTATACGGCGTCGTGATGGATGTAATTTTCTCGCTGATAACACGCCCACGGCCGCACATAATTAGTTGCCACAATCACTCATGTAATTACAATAATATTCGATGGAGCTGACTATGATTACGTCATTACATATTCCGTGAATAGTCCGCGGCCGAACGGCGTCATTAGGACTCCTCAAACGTGAACTTAACCACCATTGTTGCAATGGTTAACTTATATTTTACCACGTGCAGGACTCGACTGCTCTGCGAATCCGCACTTTGTCAGCGAGTAAGACAATGGTCTTATCATTCTCATTCTGAGAGGCGACCCGTGCCTTTCAGTGGTACTACAAAAGCGACGGTCAGGACGGTCAGGTCAGGACGGGCTCGATCGGCTGAAACACTGTTTCGTAATTTCATATCGGTGAGCGATGTTATATATAAGTTGTGACCACGATCCACAGTTCTACTCGTTAACTTCTTTATACAGCGTCTCACGTATGTTTTACTTCATGATTCGAACCTTTCGCTGTTACAAACTGTTTTTTAAGTCCATCGCTTATTTTTTTTTTACGTAATGTTTTTAGATCTCCAATAAAACCTCGTAACATTAAATTTAAATAAAATTCATGGCACAACATTATTCTAGTGTTTACTCATTACAGTGTGTAGTTTTGTTCGCAAATATAGAATTTTTACCGTCAGTTTCGTTCCGTCACACAAGTAATGTGATACTGGCAATCATTAAGACAAGTGGTAATTTCATATTCATTAATGAGCCGTATAAATCTCCAGTACTTTCAAAAGGGATCACTTTCACTGCGTACCAACTAAGCTTGCGTACACACGTTACGGTTTACTGATAGGTTACAATAAACCTCATATGAATTCAGTAAAACACTGACAGTGTAAGCGCGCCCTAACGAGGGAGGGACGAAATCGAGAGCGGAACGAGTTGCTTAAGTTGCCTGCACATTGTATTGTCACTGACGATTACGAATTGGCTACGATGCTATCACACCTATTATTTATCCACATCAGCTCGGCTACCTTCAGCATCTGATAACGGTCAAGTTACGTTTGAAATTTCTATTATTAATCAACGTCACCTCACTATTCCGTATTTATTTACCTTCGCAAAAGTTTACAACCGGATAGAAGCTTCAGAAATGTACGAAAGAAACAATGGTTCAATTGGTATTCAAGGTTTGTTTTAAATACAAAATGTATGCAATATTGTACTTCGGAGACTATTATTCGTTATCAGCACAATCAACAGTTTTATCGCTTCATTTAAGTACAAGGGGCTAAAGAGTTAAGGGTCTGTTGCGTTGACAAAATAGGGGTTGAAAGACTTCGCACGGCTTCGAGAATTTTCTGAATAATTCTGACTTTTTTTATTATATTCTCTAAATAGCCCCGCGAGCCAATCATTGACATTAGCTACAACGTAAATATTATGAGTCCAACGATACTGTGTTATACAGTAGACCGGCAGCCGCTGGGGATCATGCACGTCCTCACGGCTGTTACGCAACGTGTAGATACAGCGGTAATGGATAATACCTGCTAATGACGAGTGATATTTATAACGTATTGCTGCCGCCGTGCCGCCGCCGCGTGATCGAGTGAGACCAATTAGATAAGCCCATTAGATAAAATTAGCCTCAAACTTTCACTCTTAGGGCGACATTGTTGCAGCGCGGCGCGACAAATTACTGCCGCGGCCCATTACTGCCATAAGTGTGCGATTATTGCGGAGATATTTAGACAAAAAAAAACATTTAAAACGAACGTAATTTAAATGAAAGCTGAACAGCCGCGTTATGTAATGCGGGTTTTTTATTTACATTTCATCACTAGAGGGTTGCTGGCTGACCGCGCAGTCAATTAACCGCATGGTTGTGCCGCTGAAGCGGTGCACTGCGCACGCATGCCGCCCGACCGCATGCTTCCCGCACACTCATCCCGCCTTCCTAACTACTGAGCATTTCCAGCGATTTCGTGAACATTCCATTTGCAAATGTAACATTTTTAACAATTTTTACACTCGCGCACATATACCTTTATTATTATTGTCATATATTGTCACGCCAGGGCCCTTAAAGCGTAGTTAGAAAACTCTAAGTGCCAAATATTTGTATCCTTACAGAGCTGGCGTGCCTCTTAAACATTCTACATTAAACCGTTCATGCTCGACCTTCACTTAATCTCTTTAAAAACGAGTAATCACATAAGTCATCTGTTCAAACTAAAACTGTTGGTCCTTTTAAAAAGCATGCCTATCTAAATTGGTACATCGTAAGGAATTTCAGGGCGCATTCCCGGCTAAGAGGAACTTTCTCTGATAATGCTACGGCGCCCAAGAGGCAAATAGCCATTATATCTTCAACACTGGACGCGCTGCCTCCGTATCAAAATAATTACCTCTCTCCATATTAATTACGTCCTAGAACTTTCTAATACGTGAGATAAATGGCGCTGGTGACCAATAGCGGGTAGGTCTGGCAGTGAGACAGCCACTTCCTCAGATGGATGAGTGCACTCACCGATATTAAGCCGCGCTCTGCCGCTTGCAGTGAAATTTATGAGGCCGCTTGCGGCTTCTAACTTGACGTTCTCCTCTTCATCATTGCGTAACACACCGACTATGAGTGTATTAATGCTAGGGCACCGTGTAACGACACCAAATTAAATAACACAAAAGAAAACTTTACAACGCGAACTACCAAAATTATCATCTCTCTTCTCTACGTAATCTCACAATCAACAGCTGTATTTAAGCGAACGGATTTTAACAGTGAAGTAATATTCAAAAGAAATTATCAAGTACAGTGTGAGAGATATGGCATTCACTTTATTAAAAGCTTTTTTACGTAATTATTGAAAACGCACGCGTGATGAATCGACAGATCACACCATTACATAATGCTCCCGAGCCACGGGCGCGGCGCAAGTTGTCGGCGACGCTCGGCAAGTGTATAATTACAATATTACATGAGTAGAGCGCTAAGATTGGATTTTGCGCTTTATTTATCATATAAATGCGAATGTTGAGCTATACAGGTGGCCAGACAGACTAGGCTACAGCTACCTTGACGAACCCGAACCCGGCGGGCACGTTTAAAAAGTGATGAATATAGCTATACCCACGTCAAGTATATAAGGATAGAGATATTTAGCACTCGGCGCTTTCTTTATACCCCGTAAGTGACCTGGCGTAATGTTGTAATAATAGTTTACAAAGTAGTACATCCCGAATGGGCGATAATTAGTATCATCCCTACCGACGTTCAACTTCCAGATTTTAGGTTCCAGGACAGAAGTCCTTGCCCATATTGCGAACGAAGATCGTTATAACACAATACTCAATACTTACCTACGTCAGCAAAGTATACGACGTTGTTAGATAAGAGATATCATGCTTACCTGAAAATGAAATAAATTACAAAATTAATTTATTATTACAAAATCAATAATTAATACTATTACAAGAAATCAGATTACACCGTGATCTAGCTTGTTAGCTTATTAATTATCAATAAACAACAGTTATCACATCTAGCCAAACAGTTATATCAGAAAACATTTTAGAAGGAGGGAGAGATTATTGAGGGCAGTCCGATCGAATTCTTAGAATCGTTACATACATATTTGTCTCTAACGTTGATGTAGGTTATATGCGCAATTAAAAAGGCATACATAGATTAAAATGCCATTGGCATTGGAGAAGGCAAACAGGCATTGGTTTATCGGTTTAGCGAGGTTTGCGACACAGCGGCTGGTGCCGCAACATCCGCCCAACGTGCCGATCGGCCACGTGACCGCCACGCCACCGGTCACCCAGGCCTCACGTGACCCATACTGTTAAATGTTTTATAAACTACTGCTCATTCACCTGGCGATGATAAGACTGCTGTTTTAAACTCAGCACCGCTTAAATTTGTAAATATTACTATAAACTTGTTTACAGTTTCGTCATATTAATGGGAGCTGACAGAAAGTTTTAAAAATTGTCCATCTTACTGGTGAAGAACACGTGATGGAGACGTATAAAGGTAAAAGGTTGTAAGTTGCAACCATAAACCAACAGGTTGGCCTGCGGATGCACGGTAGGTACTCGTTTTTCTGCCGTAAAGATATTAATATTATTATTTGTGTTGCTGTAATATGATTTAGGAATCCAGGTAACCCTCTTATAACACAGCATCCTATAACACGGTTCCGCTATAACACAATTCGTGAATTGAACAAGCCCTCCTACAACACGGCATTCTATAACACGGTTTCGCTATAACATAATAAGAAAACTGCAAAAACCTTTGTGCTCAGGCTAAATAAGATAGAAAAATATTAACTCAGTAAAAACTCGAATAGTAAATGTTTTAAGTCGCTAAAATAATGGGTCTCTCTCTGGTTCTCATACAACACGGTTTCACACAACACGGCATTTTCTAGCAACTTAAGTACCGTGTTATAGGAGAGTTGCCTGTACAAAAGTTGATTTCAGTCCTACAATGGTTAACTGTCAGATCTTAACTTCATTCAATAGTTCAACATTAAGTATCGCTAAGCACATTAGTATAGCTTTAAAAAATTGCTATTGTTTAAACTTTAGTGATATAATTATCAACTTAAGAAATGGTTGTTTTTATTATATATATCGCCTTTCATTGTTTAGAGATTGAATTGGTTAAGATCTGCATTACAAATACGAATAGTCTCTATGAAAACGGCTAAAGAAAACCTAAATCAATATAATATCATAATGTAAACATCAAAAGACGTATTTACACTATGCTATAGACAGCGAGTCTAAAAATGCTTTAATACATATCGCTTAGAATGCCTTAGCTAGGAAGTATACGCGCTGCAAGTCGTCGCCGCGTTTACTAAAAAAAAAAAACGTAAATCCAGAAGAGGGAAGGCGAGAGTAAGAAACAACCAGTTATGCAGATAACGTTACATATATGTATGTGAAACGCGGTACAAAAACGAGATTACTACATATTATGTTTGGTAAATCAACCGACCAGATAAAATTAGAGAAAGCATGAAACTGTTAGTGATGTAATAGGAGTTTACTGCGACTGAACTACATCCAGCAACAGCGGCTATTTATATAAAACTCGGACCGACGTTTCGTATCATGGAAATAACTAAAGCAGATAAATCTGATACTGACATTGACACTACCTAGAAGTACCCGAGGCGCTAGAAGAAGCGCCTCAGGTTTGTAAGGACAGAGCATTTGGCGCTAAGTGATTTATGCTTACTGCGCGAACGTCCTGGTGTGATCGTTTCCAGATAAATAAGGCTAATGTTTAGTTTCGTGGCTGGCAGTGGTTGGATGCGAAGAGCTGAAGATCGAGCTCAGTGGCCTGCCATTGGAGAGGCAATGGACGGATGTAAGCTGATAATGATGATGTTTAGTTTCGTAATATTCCGTTTCAATATAATATTTTATCTGACAGAAAATGTTGTTTGACCCGCCTATATATCACACACTGTGTTTTGGGTTCTTTAATGTGGGTATCGTATTTCGTCAATACCACACATTTATTAGTTCAAAATAGTATGTTCTGGTCAAGCGAAGCGAATAATTAGGCTTCTATTGAAACAATCGTGACAGTACGAGAGATGCTTATAGAAAGTTTTGATACTCCTTTTATTAATAGTAGGTAGACTTTGCATCATGACTTCGTCACAGAACATTGTTCACGATAACTTTATCGATGTTCACTTCGGGCCCGCCGACCTTCGATAATATTCGCTTCATACACAGCAAGTTTTTGGTTCAATATTTTATTATTATTATACGGGCATATACATATCTACATATCACATGTAATTTGTACAATAAACCTTAATATGCTGAATTTAAATTATTACTGCTAACATTATAATATTACATATTCATGAGTTCTTATAACTTTACCATAAACAAAAACTAATGATATCAAAGGAGGAATAATTTATCCATATATTATATAATAAATATTGAACTTTAAACGAATTTCATTCAAGCTACATAAATATAGTATGCAATATTTAGCCAACTCTGATGACATTCCAACTTCGCGCCCTTAGTCTCGAGAATATTTGGCACGAGACACAAATTTATCATAAGTTGAATCGAGTTGTTTCTTGAGATTTGGTGGTTACGAAAGAGATATTAGATGACAAACCGACGGTAAGATCTGCTCAAAGATAAGGCGACAAGGAAAGCCGATTTATTAACCAATTAAGAGTAGTCTTAGGCATTTAAGTATTTGTAGATTTGTTGTGTCTATGTTTCCGGACACACAAGATCCAGGGCACTTCAAAAAAAGAGTGAATAGGCTTCGTCTAAGCACGGGTGCTCCATCTAAGAACGTATCCGCCCGTACCTTCAGGCGGTGTCACGACCAAATACTGTGCTATCATACATAAAAACAAATATTCAATGTTTTGCTTTACATATGGCCAGTAAGGTTAGTCGTTTCCATGTCATTGCACTTACTTAGTACAACAGAGGCAGCCACTCTCACTGCTCGGGCGAAAGTCAGCGCCGCAGTCGACAACACCCGGCCATTGATGAGCCTCGGTCTATAGATCTAACTTAATTTGCACACACACATACATACACACACATGTGCACATATGTTTTTCAATATTTCTCTCACTGATGTCTCAGTCAAGAGTTAAGTTGTCTAGTGCAGTGTAATAGCAACTCGCAAATCGCAAGTCATGCAACAGCCGATGATTTTATGTCGAGGAAAATTGGGTGAAACATAATAATCACGGTACAAGCGGTATGACAGTTGGAACACAAGAAAATTACGACAACGACTTGAGCGAAATGATTGCTGTACGAGTCGCTGGCGAGCTACGGGCCGGCAGACATACTGTGTTATTACTGGTGCTACTTTCAGTGAGGAGCGGAGCGGGCCGCGGCGCAGTTACGCGGTGATATTAATAAATAGAACGAACAAAACCGTGGCGAGTTATCGCGGCGACCGCGGCTGTGCAGCTCGTCGCCATCATATATATTGTAGCGTGGCATATTACCATTTGTTACAATATATCTATAATAACGCTCGAGCGACCGCACACATAACTATAGTACATAGCAAGACATAATGTATTTCGGTATAGCAAATAAAATTACTGTGCAACCACTGAACACAAAGATATAAATTATAGCATCGCTTGCGTCTGTAGTAGTATGCGATAATATATTATATTCATCAACGTTAATATTCTATTTCTCTATTTCATCCACATCATGTGTAAATGTATATTTTAGCTAGACGGAGCTAAAATATACTAATATATATTTTAGCTCCGTCTGTAGCCACCTTTAAGCATTGGACTATATTGCGAAACTTGCTGATAATGAAAGAGGGGAAATGCTCGGGCGGTGTCCAGTGTGCAGCCGGACGCATCTGATGCAGTTTCTCCCGCGCGGTCGCTCACACCGCGCCGCGGTGAAATGAGCTGCGCACGCGCAAGTGAATGCACTCGCGAGCGCACAGGGATGAAATTAGAAAATGGGTATTTTCGCGAAATTCACACACGTGTTGATTTTGGAATAATACCAACAAGTGCACGAAGTTCTATTATTCTAGGCATGTTTTACTGATTGTAATCGAACAAATAGGCAAAGTTTCAATCGCTGATTTTTATTTCTTATAATCATTTTCACTAATTATATATAATAGATTACAAAAAATTAATTATGAAAATTCAGAAGTAATTTAAACTCATGATAGATATTAATAAGAGTTGGATAACGCCTAGTTTTCAGAGTACATTACATATTAGTTATTTATATACTGAAAATAATATTACACTCTCTCATTTTAATTCAATCATATTATATATTAAACAATGTGCAAATACCAAGTTAGGTTCGTTTCTACGCTAGCAGCCCTGTTCCATCTCCGCCCTAACCACCTTCTATATGAGCGTAAATAACCGTGAGATCGATTACCGCTAATAACAACTCTCCGGACAAAACTCGTCTACATTAACACCATCAACACCAACAGCTCGACGCATCACCCCCATTCTGCAAGGAAAACTTCTATCTTCCAAATCGTGATATTTGCGATTCCGTTAGAAACTTTTTATCTGAACTAAAGAGCATAACATCTTATATCGTACAGATTTCAAATTAACGGGCGAATATGAAAATGATTAATGTGGAAAAGCACAGAAACCTTGTACACCATTGTACAGTGCAATATATTTGAAGATTTCAAGAGGACGACCAAGTAAATACTACAATAATAAGAATAGTAAATACACTTACAACTAGGACTCTTATTTGACACCTTCAGCATTACATTACACAGGAATGTGCTCGTAACGCAAAAGAATAGTTCTATGATGCCGTTTGTTCTAAGAATAACAGCGCAGTCGAAACAGCTTTAATCTAGATTTACCTTCGACGGCGCTGAGATTATAAAGTTTATTAATAAACGGTCAAATATAAACACCTTGCAGTTTATATACAAAATCGGATGAGTACAGTTATACATATGAGTTTAGTTTACTTAACCTTAACGTTGCCATGTCTGCGAAAAATCGAGGATATCTTTGGACAAGTCTCCACACATTATACTTTTAATGCTCATTTATTGAGAGAATTAATTAATATTAAGGATTTTACAGTTTGTATGAGCAGAGACCCATGGAAGCGTGGAAACGGAACATGTCAACACATATCGAAATTCTTTCCAATTCTCCAAATATTTTATAGACTTCATCATTATTTTAAAAAAAATCTTTTAACTGTACCTTCATATTTTCTACAGCTTCCATATAAAAATAATGAACTGAAAAAATTTAATACGAGTTTTACATTTCGATCCGAAAAACACTCTTACTGGAAATGGCAACAGTAATCTCAAGGCAGACAGGTCACATCAACGTTTTAATGCGACTGTTTGCACATTTCATCCCCAAAACCTCCCTTCCTGGAGACAACATCTGCCTCGAGGTAGAGAGGGCATATGAACCAGTGATCTTAGATCTAGCGCCAGGTGACAACGTCAGCAGCTCCGGAGCTACCCGTCAAACGGTACAGGCGTGGTAAGTGGTGGTGGCCGTGG
>DWEE01003815.1:0-10190 GCA_018245755.1 Parelbella macleannani
ATATTTTAATCCACCGATGAAACTTTCAGTGGATTAAAATATTATAAACACCACCATCATAAACACCATTTACCTTTAAGATCATATTCTGCATGGCCCTTGAAATCTTATTCTAAGCTAATTCATAAGTTTGATAAACTAGTACCTATTTCGCATCAAAATTGCGGCTATTTTTATAGTACAAAAGTTCACGACAACACCTGATAGCTTGATACTACGTAGCGCCGTAGAGCCTAATAGCGACGTCGTATTCCTACAATCAGTACACTTAGCATTGCCTCTTTGTTCGTGAAAATATAGAATATCGATAACAAATAAACATGAGCGCTATTTGTGGACAGTGGACCGCGGCCTGCGTTCAGAGAGCTCGACATCGTTGTTAATTTTTAGCATAGCAGAGCTACATCAAATATCGGCAGATAATATTTAGGTAGGTACTTTAATAAACACATTAATTATATACCTCTATTAATAAAAAGAAATCGACCTATTTGTCATTCCACTGTTGGAATATGGGTCTCCTCTCATATTGAGAGGTATACCGCTATTACTTGGACATAAATATTTCGTTATTATTTATACCAGTCTTAATTGTATAATCACGCCTTATTCCTAACGGGCAGGCGGCGTGCACTGCGACCTAAATATCTCTATCTTTATAGACATGACTAGCTACTTACACATTAGTCACTCTCGTCATACACGTACGCCGGTCTCGAAGACTTCTGCCTCTCTTATCAGATCGTAGTTAAATAAACTTAGAACCGTCTGTGAGTCTTAGGTGATCTGTATCTATCTTCGCTTCTCCGGGTAAAAAGTAAAAAGATAGCTTTTCTTTTTACAAGGAATGATATTAGAGGTGCATCTCACCATCGGTTAGACAATTTGGTTCAAATAAAATATAGCAGCCGTCCCCACAACCATAAGTTGGACGGGCGACAAAACCAAGGAAATCGCTTCGAATAACTTCACTCCGTTTCAGTCGAATTTGAGTTTTCAAAGGAAGGAAGAAAATAAATACTTAATATAATGATAACAGCTAAAACATGTACTGGACACGACCTACCATTTGTTGGAAATTAATTTCACATTATTGAAAACGTTCTGTTGAATTACTAAACTGGCAACTCAATACCTTTATCTAGTACATTGCGAGTAAAAATAAGTTGAAAACTGTACGTACAAAATAAAAATAGGTTTCTAGAACTGAAACCTTTTCATAGCAGATTAAAGCGCTAAATACAGAGCCGTAACCACTGCGTACGTGTATCTCCTTTTTCGCGACACAACTTTCAAGAACTCCCTCGAGCCTAAAAGCTCTCTTTGTACATTTCGTCTGATTCTCAGGACTGAGACAAAATGAATTTTTGTTGCGATAAGCGCACACGTCGTCTCGCCTGGACGCGCTTGTCGACCACTGATGTGCTGCAGGACTATGGAGCCCCCGGTCTCGTTGGTCGAGAGTCAGCAAAGAATTTTTGTAAATAGGTATCATGCCAAGACGCGATCTCAACTCCAGAACACGCCTGCCCAGCGTGGTGATTACGGGCAGATCCCTCCAATAGCGAGCACCTTTATGCAACGGCCCCCAGTACCCAGTCGCATGGCCGGGTCGACTGTAACGGCGGGTAGGGGTTGCTAAGAATCCCTGGGTTACGGCAGGCCGCCGACTGACACTGGCCACGTATAACGGACGCACGATACGGCTCGACGAGCATCTGGCACAACTTGGGGAAGAACTAAGGAACATAAGATGGCACGTTCTGGGGTTGAGTGAAATCCAAAGAGAGGGTGAGGAACCCTAACCCTAGAATCAGGCCATCTTATGTACTTTAGAGAGAGAGACCAACCATCCCAAAGCGGAGTCGGGTTTTTGGTAGACAAGGACCTCTGTGACAGCGTTGTAGAAATCTCCAATGTGTCGACAAGGGTAGCTTGTGATCCAGCTCACCAAGAGGTATAGTCTCAAGGTCATCGACGTATACGCACTGACTTCACTGTTACAAAATGTTAATTTTGAACACCCAGACTGTCACTATTTCATAAGATTTATTAGAAAATTTTTTATTCGCTCTGAACAATTAGATAAAAACACGTGTAACGTAACTGTTACATACATCTTCGACCGACGCAGTCGTCCGTATAATGCCCAATTGGAATGGACGTTCCGACGTACGAGTACATAGGGTTACTCAGGGCTGCCAGATTTCCACCGCGTGCGCTCGAGCGTCGCGGCAGGTCACGCCGTGCGGCTATGAAATGTCGTATATTTCACCTGTTTTCCTGCCTTCCTATTCGCCTTTTATTCCACTTTATTACGTTCCTTTAAAAACAATAGTAAAAAAGGTATCCAGTAACCCATAAAAAATATTTTATCAATCTAGCGAAAAGGGACAGAATACTTTTTTTATTAACATCAATATAAACTTGTCAATCTAGATGCGTAATAAAATAAAAAATAATACGAATTCCATTTAACACTGAAATGGAGCAATAATTCTTACGATCCCATTGTCACAGCTTTACGAAGTAATAGAACTTTTAGATGAAATATTAAAACCGACAAATAACACTTGTCTCGTCAGCTAATATTCTTATAACCAGTAGCTAGATAGAACGGGATATTTGCTGAGCGGACTTGAGTAAACATTGTTCATTGGACAATGTAAACTATTATCCAAACGGAGAGGAAACTCGCCTGCTGCTCAATAAAATTGTTGTAGCTACTTCTACACAATACTGCAAGGACAAGCTCTGGACACAAGGAGAGTCCATTTGTTGCTTTAAGCATACCGTTCTTTTCTGTTCTTTTCTGGGCGACTTCAGTCGCGACTTTTCAAGGTACCTACACGTTGCAAATGTCAAATGTCTGGTGTATTGGACTACTTTGTCTCAAGTCAAAGTTTTACATATTGATATGAATATAGTCTCAAAAAGTAATTTATATTATTATAGTACAATTTGTAATTATTGGTAGTTTTTATACTAAAAGATTACTCTTTTTTGAGGTAGCCCTCTCTAACGATTTAATTAAAACTTGAAAGTGTTACATTAAAAGTATAGGAGATAGAGTAGATAAACAATCTACCAGAGGTCCTATCAACCATTTAGGGCACATCTTATCTTCACGACCCTGTACCGGAATATTGGTTTTTGTTCGATGTGTTTGGAGCGAAAACAAATAGTTGTATGGCACAAAATAACTAGCCATACAAATGCTACATTGTTGTCATTACGCTAGCGGAGCGGCCGCAATACTACGTAATGCTTTATTATCTAGATGGAGCGGCCTCTATGGAGAGTCGACGGATCATGAAAACGTATAGTGATTGAGCTGAGCATCGTACAATGTACGAGTGTTATGTATATAGTTTTCCAATTTAATTTTATTTTCTATTTAAATATTTCAAATTATTCTTAAAGGCGTATGCTTTGAACTCATCAGATTTGTAAATCCCTCAACTGTTTAATTAAATTTACCGTGGCTTTCTGTTCCGTTCGGGGTCTACGAAACTAAAAACAAAATGAAATGTTATAAACAGTAAGCTGAATCCTACTCGAAGTGTAAACCAATTGAACCATTAGCGAGCCGAATTAATAGCAATTATTTAATCTCGCAAAGTAAGTACGTAAAAACCTAATGGAGGCTTAGGACAGATGTCGAGGGGCGGGATTACATGTGATATATTTGGGCAATTGTCCGATTTACATGTAACGCCGGTCCTAAACTAACAAGTGGCTTGACCCGCCATTGATTAATGGGGCCGAATTTCGGCGCTGCGCCGCCGACACACTCGCTAAGCTGCCTGGAACGTAAGTAAACACCGCCATATCCTAATGTAGGTTTCGATCATCAAACGGTACACTTTGTTTAACGATTTAATGTATACCGTTCATGTGGTTCCTGTTGTAATTACATAACCAGGTTTGTCTGTTCCACGAAATTCATTCCTACCAATGTCAATAGGGTTCTTTTTAACTTTGAGAATAATAACCAACTCACCTCAATGATGTCTGCTATGCGAATGACACACTTGTTACAGCCCGAGGAGACAACCTTGAGAAAGTGACAGCCCTTACTACCATCGGGGCCCAGCAAGTCTCCGTAAGGATTAGAGATGTTGGGGTTAAGGGTGGCCCTTTGTATAACTGAGGCCCTTTTCTTTAATAGACCGCGCAGATGCCCGCCTGTAGGTGTCCATATAGTCATTGGTGGGGTTTCCGTTGAGTTAAAGCTTCATATGAAATATCTGGGCCTTTATCTCGGCAGAAGATGGAACTTCAGAGAGCAGTTTCGACGACTGGCTCCAAAGGTAATCGTCATTGCATTCGCTCTCGGAAGTCTCCTACGAAATTTGGGAGGACCTAACTCAACGCTTCGCAAGCTGTACACGGAAGTTGTTAGATCAATGGCCCTGTACGGTGCATCAGTGTGGGTCAGTGCTTTGTCCAGGTCTAATAAGGCCCTGCTCTATAATCCACAGCGGGTTATGACGATCAGCGCCATCAGACGATACCGCACCATTTCACACGAAGCAGCATGCGTGTTGTCGGGCACACCCCCTCCGGGGCCTTGACGCAGAGGTCGCAGAGGCGCGAAGGCCTGAACGGCCCAGCTTCTAAGGAAGTAGTAGGTTGGCGGAAATCCGGTCAACAAAGTCGCAAGGACTTTAAGAAAGCTTAGTCACACGAGCGCCCGATCTGTGAAGAACCTAATAGTACGCCATTAACCCTTTAACTTGTGAAATAGTTTCCTAAGGTAACGCCACGTGCGCACGCGACCACGGCGTTTTATTATCTACAAAACAATCAGGACTACAAAACGTACAAATTACCGTCAGTGGAAACTTTGAAGATACAATGCGGAACAGTTTCGTACGGTTACCACGTGTCGTCTAGCGTAAGACATTGCGTGTAGACGATTACCAACTCGATGAGCTTGTTGTAACGCTGACTTAGGTCACTGTGATTCTTGTACGGTACAGACCGATTGTTCTTGTGAACTACTCGTACCGCAAATGAAGCCTCGCATGGCTTGTGTGACGTAATGCAACTACATAGGTGTCAGAGCCTTGTGTGTGCATGTAAGTATATGCGTGGATGTGGTCGCTCGCGTCAAAAGTACTAATAAATTAAATACAATTGTTATAACATGATTATGTCAGGGTGCAATATAATTTCAATATTTTACTTTATTGTACCCAACGGCATCGTTTAATAAGTGGCCCGTTTGGTTAAAACTGTCTCGTTTTGTCAATAATTTACACTTTTCCTTTCAGTTCCAGCAAGCAATACGCTACTAACAAAACACTTAGCTCGGCTTTAAAAATTAAATTTGCCCCGTACTTAATCTCTCTCCGAGTGTGCTCTGGAGGACGGTAGAACACCCGTATGTTGAAACAACTGAATACTCATTATACCTGTAGACAGCTAACCGTTATACTGGCACAATGTCGTTCGTCAGCGTTCGGCAGCTCTACATAAATGTTTATATTACTCGCTCCATCGCTCTCGTGTTTACCGACTCCGCTTTTGCTTTCGTTTAAATTTACCTCCAACCTACATTGACAAACCCACGTACTCGTAAATATACGCTGCAATGGGGGCAAACTCGCGAAAGCAATACTATTGTATTGTAACGAAGAATACTTGGACGATTGTCCAAGTATCCAAGCCTTTCATAGTCCACAACTGGACCAAAGCCTGCCTTTATCGTGTCTACTTCACCCGGTCCAAGGATTGAACCATATTCAGCTATTTTCTTTGAATCACCAGGGCACCTGGAAGGAGGATGATCTAAGCTCCTTTTGATAATGATATTTATTTTAGACTTGTTTAAAGCTTCATTTAGTTTTTATAGATAATGGGCTTTCACACTTTAACTCTACTTTATAAACTGTTGACGTTGGTCGCTATGTAAGTTAGAGCATTGTCCAGCATACTCACTACTCTGTGCCTTTCGTCGTTGCACTTTGTCGCCACATATTCATATTTCATAGGCATGTATGGAATACCGTTTGGATATCTGTTTGGATCTTGAATTTCCACGCGGGCATAGCTACTCGTAGTATATAATAAATGCCAACAAGAATGTTCATTAAATAAAAAAATATTTAGTTAATTATTGTACGAAACTTTGGATATAATAATATGTATTATCAAAATGCCAGAAGCAAATAACTGAGAGCACAACGGCCCAGTCGAAAACTTGTGAGATAATTATAACAATGTTAACTGTGAAAAGCAAATAAACTGCGCCGCGAACAAGAACTTGCGCACGGTTTTTACTTTCTTTTCCCGGCACCTAATTAAGGGAACTGAACTTTGAACACCGCTGGAATATTGTTCGTTGCTGAAAGGAAATGCTTCTTTAAAATAAATAAACTGTTCATATGGGAAAGAAAAATGTTCGAATTGAAAATGTGCATTATCCTTCTCTTAGGTCAGTCAAAAGGGGTACAGCGTATATAAATATAAAAGCACATACTCTGTTGCCGTCTGAATCGTGATGTCGTTTGTGAAGGCCTACGCAGTAGAGCACGGTCATTTCTAGTAGGCGTGTTCTGGAGTGGAGACCGCGGCTCGGCAAACGTAGTGTAGGACGCTCTCCGTCACGGTGGGATAACGATCAGCGAGAGACTGCAGGCAGATGTTGGATGCGACAAGCAGAGGACACGGCGCGATCACGCTTATTGGGGGAGGTCTATATCCAGCAGTAGACCGAGATAGACTGATGACGATGACGATATGAATATCTTAGTTAAGCTACTTACACATAGCTGTTATGCACTCGTTTGCCGGCATCTGCTTGTGCAACGCCTGAGCAATATTACACCGCACTGTCCCAGTGCTAACTTTTAATTTACCTTGCTTACTATACAAACGCACTAAACATACCTTCAAAATGTTTCTCCAGTTCAAAGAATCCTGTAACCTGTCAAGTGCTAAGTATCTCGGTAGAAAAACTCCCGAAGCGTCTTAGAACAATTACAGCAATCTCCCGGCTAACTCCACTTACAAGTTCCGTAACAAGAGTAGTTGTAGAGCGGAGTTCCATATTGATGGCAGTTGAAAAGTGCGCATCTGCGCGCTCAACGCTTTAATAACTACCGCTTGGCCGCCGCGAAGATCCTCGATTAACCATTTCATAAATCTCCGAGGTTTGCGATTAGTTATGTATTTCATAAGAGTAATATTATTGTTATTATTGTTTTATCATTGCGCCAGGTTCCTTACAGGTTAGACAAATAGCACTGAGTGACCTATATCTCTACCCTCACAGACTTGCCGTGGTTATTCTACATGCATCAATCTCTTCGCACAGACATGCCGCCTTCTTATTATTCTTGGGTATCTTCTGAAGTCCTACAGAGTTGTTCGTTAGCGATCAGACCGCCAACTGGTGCAGTTGGTTACCTGCTCGTCTTATTTGTTTTCTGTGTAGGGTGCAGTGAAGTAATTACAATAAGTAATTTTATTCGTGATAATTAATATAACATATATGTAGGCGTACAGTTTTCATAGCAATAGCAGATGTATGCTGCAGAGAAAAACTTAACTAAAAACTAAAACACAGTAGCATTACAAATTTAAATAACATCATGTGATACATAAAACACCAAAAACAAATAAAAAAGACGCAAATATTACGCACGTACAACAATAAATGCAACATGCAGTGTACTTCAGCTCAGCGGTTATTATTGTCAAGTAAATTTTTATTACAAGTATTTATAAATCTAACATTACGCCTGTAATGCCCGAAGGGGTAGGCAGAGGAGTGTAGTACACTTCCACGTTTCACTCGTTACGTTTAAGTTCTACGGAATAGGTGATGAGCCTATTGCCATACACCGGGCACTGATCAAGTTCCCGAGTCACTAGCAGAAATTCTAAATTAGAAAATTCCTATCGTGCATTCGACCGGGCATTTCAACCCAGGACCTCCCGATCGGCAGTCGGGCTTGTAACCACTCGACCAAGTATTTGTAAATATATTTTTATCCCTCTGCCGTTAGATATCGCACATCTATCGGATTGAGAAAGCCTAAAAAACATAATATAGTATGTACTATAGTGGTGATCCTTCTGTCAATATTATGGTACGTAATGTTTCGTCTTGAAAACACAACAACGAAGAGTCAAAAGTGAGAATTGTGATTTGAACTGCACCATACAAATATATACATATTATGTATATATCTCGGATATACGCATTCTCAACATTTTCACGAGGTACTATGTTTTGTTTAATTTCACTTGTAATTATTTAATGTTTTGTTCTTCCAATTTTTAAGTCTCCTTTTTATAAATTTCTGTAGCTATTAGAATGAACCGACAAACATGAATGAAATTTGACAAGCGTGACACGCTGCAGACTAGCGGCTCAGCGCGCGGAGTGGCGCCCGAATAGTTCAGGCTCAATGGCAGCTAGTTAAAATAACTTCAAGAGGCGCGCGTATTTAGCTAACACCGGAATAGTTCCGACGCCGAGACACTTAGTAGAGTTATTTACACCTTCAGAGTTTAGAGCCAGTGGAATGTGCCACTCGTCTACCACCTAAATGCCATGAAAAATTTACAAAAAATTTACTAGATTTATATTAATAAGACATAATTGCGCACATGACCAATTTGTTTTTCATTATATGTTTAAAGAATAATAAATTAATTAATCTTCATATATGTCGCAACCATCTAGCTTAATCAGGAATTTAGTTAACAGCCTAGACCGTTAACTAAATGCCGGCATTCAATTAAATAGCTGAATAACAACCAGCCAATTCATTCGTTCAGATTCACCTTTGAATTGGATCATTGCGACTTCTTAAAAATGCATAACATAAATTCTGACTAATGTATTTCATGGGCAATAGGGAGGAACAACTCGATCGATGACAAGAGATCAACGGAGCAATGAGAAAAGAAATTTTTCAAGTTCTGCAACAACTTCGTAAATTCCAGGCATTGATCAGGCTGTTCAAGACGGCTTTGGAAAGCATGATGACTACAAAGCCGTGATATCGGTATTTGTTTCGTTATGTTCGTAAAATAATAATGTCTTGTTGAAAGTAACAAGACTTTAATTGATTGTTAGACGGTACGAAGTTCGCCGGGTCAGCGAGTAACTTTTAAGAGAAATACGGTATATTCCGTTATAACATAAAAAACTATTAAAAGACTATTTCACATAGGGCCATATTTCTACTCGCTACTTAATAGCAGTCACACGAACAAATAAAAGTGAAATCTATATAGATATGTATGTATGTAATTTAACAACGCAGCAAAAACACTTATATTGCACTCTCATTTCATACCGAACCACTTTTTGTGTGAAAAAGAGAGCGACAGTGACATCTGAGCATACAGTAATGAGAATATCTTTACTTAATAAATACTTTCACGCGGTCTTGTTGTTTATTTTAAAGAACATAATTATTAAGTTACGAGTGCGATGTTGTTTATCACCAACTTAGGCCAAACTATGCAAGGATCTTTACAAAATGGTGTACAGCATTAGCTTAAGTCCATAAACGTCCTCCATCCATAAATGTGTCCTGCTACTGTGATCCAAGTTTTATTTATTCTTGATTGTTGTTAACAAAGAGGATACATCATTCAAACGTTATAATTAAAATTAACAAGGTGACAATTTATATACACAAATGTAGGTATAGATAAACACGAGAATAGTGAAGAAATCTTACTGTTCTCTTGTCACCATTCTTTTGGAAAAATTACATCTACATTTGACTCCACATCATCATCATGTTGGACATGAGTCAGTTTTCAGTATCACAATTGTTGGACATAGGCCGCCACGATTGTCGAATGCGGATTGACAGACATCAAACGAATTATAAAACATTATTTTGGTCTTGGTGTGCTGGTTTCCTCGCGATGTTATTCTCTATCGTTATTGTGTATAACATTGTGCAGCAGAGCTAATTTTCGCCGTTCGAGCCAGCGCGCGGGAGTGCGGCTAACAAGCGAGCACTGTTTAATCGCACCCCCGTCAGTCATCAGTACTATCGCCTTCATACTATTACGACCTAACACGTGCGCTCCCAACTCACATTATCGCTAGCTAGTGTGTGCTTGCGGGTCTCCTCGCGTCCCTCGTGAACAAAACATGAGGTATTGATCATTTTCAACTAATTGATAACGTATGCGACATGTCACAAATC
>DWEE01003816.1:0-10189 GCA_018245755.1 Parelbella macleannani
AATCACCTTAAATAATAATCTATGTTTAGAACCCAACTCAAACATGACAGACAAATATGATAGTCTCAAATGAAATCCATTAACGGATGCTCGTGTTACTGAATCAAATTCACCTGGTTCTTCGTTAGACGCTATTGTGTTTTTAATTCAAAGACCTTTGTGATTCTCAGGGATCATTTGTGTTTTCAGGGATGGCATTAAGGTAAATTGCACTCCATTTTGATGATGTTCTAAGTAATAATAAGATTACACTCGAAACAGGAGACTGGGGTGCCAGTTATTGTAAATAGAAACAAGTGACAATTGGGTAACAAAACAAACATTTGTTTGTGGTTGTACAGGCTTTAACAGTGTGCGCGATTGTACGTTTAAAGTATACTAATTTAAAAGATAAGACATCATGTAAATCACATAGAATGATAATTTAATGACCATAAAAATGATCTTGATAAGGCCACTGATTTTATCTATGGTGCAGATCTATTTGACCCAATCGCAGCATTCAACGAAGCAATTGAATTACATATCAAGTACAGTCGCGAACAAAATCTGAACTTTACTTTACTTTTCGAAATATTTTACCAATTGATCATTTTCATAATGTGCCTCTAACTTGTGATAAGTTGTATCACACTGAAATATTTTTGGCCACAAGAATTACCTACATTCTCGTAGCACAATAACTGGTTAAAGAAAAGAGATATTAGTTAGTTAAGAAAATTACATGAAATTATGCCTAAAAAAAGAGGCCTTCAATGCAATTCTTCAATTCAGACCAACATAATTAAACTTTTCTAATGAATACGAGCCAATGCGATCGTTCGGCAAGGTCATTATGGTTGATTATTATACATTTGAAAGTGTAAAAACGACCAATTTACTCACTAGCGATGACCAATCCAAGAACCGATCGCGACAGTTACCAAAACCTTTAACCAATACTTCTCTTATACCAACCCTCAGAAATATCGTTCCAATTTCAAATCCGGCCGGTTGAAATAGGAATTCCAATTTGCTGCCTCAAATATATATATGTGTTTAGAATTGTCTAATCAAGTATTGTTAATTCATTAGATGACAAAGATAAATAAAGACAAACGCACCGCGTAAATCTATCAACCGTCGAATCCTTCAAAGAAAATCGTGTTCCAGGAAGTGGAACCGAATAAAACCTTCACGTTTCCGTTTCGATATAAATTACAAAGGAGCTAAAATTACACAGTTAATTTTCTCTGACAGGGTTCAAAGTAAAACGTCACTTACTACCCTAAATTCATTTTCGAAGTCACTTCCGCTTTAACACCTTCAAGAACGAAAGGAAATTTCGAGAACAATACCGCGCTATTATTTTGAGAGGCTTCAAAGGGATTCCCAGACATGTAATTTATGTAATATGAATCAGCAATATGAACATAACGTAAGGCGTAGTGGTAAAATAGTAAAGGCTTTACAACGATCAACCACACAAACACAAAGATGCTCATAAAAAAAAATATAAATTTAATTAGGTCTGTTTTACAAATATTTATGAACTCAATATACATTTTATTTTATAGGTTTTTAAAGATTATAAATATATACATCTATATTTATGTGTCTGTATACGTATATATCTAGGTATATGTGTGTATGTGCGTTTATTTATTTATAACTATGTATTCTGTACGCACTAAGTTGGCCATACCTATTGACTTTTCCACCAGCGGGCCTACTGGAAGATATTTCAACGTGGAATAAGTAGTGCCCTTGTACAACTGTTTTTGTGTTCCTTTGTGTCTTTCCCTTGTTTTTTTTTCTGTGTGTACAATGTACATAAATTAAATAAAAAAAAAATATCTCCTCAACTTTATCTATTTTATAAATTCACATGTACTAAACCATCGAAGGATTGGATTAGCACATGGATTCCGAAGACCTGGGACCGAAAGGAGTGGCGCCGATTAAGGGGAGGTCTGTGTCCAACAGTGGACATCTCGAAGCCGACAATGAAACCATCAAAAGATACGTCAACACTAAATGACTAAAATGTATCTTGGAACCAGCAAAATATAAATTTACAATAGCATTCTAACAAGGACTTTTATAAAAAGGCGTACGACTTAATAGCATAATTTATAAAATCGGACAAAACCTAAAAGGAGAGTACAATGATTTAAAAGGCATTTCACGAAACAATAATGAAAAAATCGTTCAGAGTGAAATGGCAAAGTTCATTGAACAGCGTGCAAAACAATCATTAATCAAGGGCAACCCGCCCTAATTACGTGTTCCGACGCTGTAATTTTAATAATCATCATTGTCTTATAGACGCTGTACATGTTATTAGTTTTAATTACACCTGTAGGAAGGTAAATAGATATTAATTTGTAATTAAACAAGGTGATGATAATTCAATTCGTGAGTTTTAATTTGATTCCAAACTGCTTACGATAAATGAAATTTATATGTAACATGCAATATTATTAAAAAGACATTTTTTAATTGACCAATGAAAACCATTTGCACAAAGCTATCCAATCGCAGGCGGGTGTTTTACGATTTTGAGTTTCAAAGACATGAATGATGAATCTCAGTATTTAACTTTGGTTTAGAAGCGTATAATATGTATAACAATATGATTATCATACGACCATATCATAATTTACGACATATTACTCTACGCAATGCTGGAGATTTCAACAGCTCATAACAATTTAAACTCAATCCACGGGAATATAGAAAAATATCATAAAACTGAAATTGATTTAATAAAAATGTTAATTAAAAAATTTTCAATTCAGATGATCCAGAATTAATTTCCGAATACTTTTGCACTGCAAATCGTCTTAGAGAGCGAGGTGACATATCCACCATTGATGAAACCCATAGTAGACAGTACTAAAAAGGTAGGACATTTAAAAAGACGATCGTTTTAACTATTGGTGGACAATGACAGACACCAAACACTACTGTCTGGGCTCTCTCTTTATTTAGCGGCAGACACACTCGAATGTCTATGTTTATTATCCATTCATTTCCCTTTACGCGAATTCCCTATTTATGTATTTAGTATCAATTCTATTATCGCATCAAATTAGTGCACGTTATTAGTTCTTTCACATGTCTGTTTAAAACGCAAGTCTCACTGCAAGAAGTGGAATATAAGCGAAAAGATTTCAATCGCTTAGAGTTTTCCTGTTTGAGGAACATGGTCGGTAATGAAACGAAACATTCTTAAATGGAAACGGAAAACGTAATTACTGTATATTTATTTGCTTAATTTGAGTATTAGTTCTTAAAAATATTTATAAGCGTACCAGTCATGAATATCCACTATGCGTCATGATTAAATAAAGACTATAAATACCTGCTACAGTGGAAACTACATAAAAAACAACAAAAACGATCGAATGTTAATTGTGTGTAAAAACATTTTGTTAAAACATTCAATCATTTTAAGTGTAATCAAATTGTCTTACACGTACTCATACGTACTCGTACATTTCACGTTTATTATGCTAAAGAGTAGACAGCGACGAACGATTTCGACTAATACAGGAAGTTCAGTTTAATAATTTTTTATCGCCTCTCTTTGGCTGTCAAACAATGGCTTTATACCAATAGAGATAAACGTTTCAGAGACAATTTGTTAAGAGCTCCGGTAAGAATTCGATATTCGACTATTTTTAACTGAATTGTTATCTATTTTAAGCGCATCGGTTTTCTGGGACGTTCTTTTGTAGGAATATTGCGTTTTTGAAATGTTATTTGATCTTTGATAATATGTGTGGTTGTGAGTTCGTACATAGGTTTTTAGGTGTCTCCGAAAATTGTGTGTAACAATAGTTGGTTTATTAGTTTTTTTGCTACACAAAAAAACAGCTATTCGGTCTACCCGTACATGCATGTCTTCATGTCAGGTCTCTTACGGGGTAGGCATAACATATGAATTAGTCTTAATAATTCGTAAACACAGATCCAATTTTAGTTTTAAATGTCTAGTGAGTGTTTATACACGTGATTAATTATGGCACACATAATGTTTTAGATCCAATGTTATGTGAGCTGCTAGCCTCGAAGAGGATGTCAGGCCTAACTTTGTCATGAATTTCACACGCCACGACGCTGATAATTCTGCTCCAGCGGTAAGAACGGTAAGAGCGGTAAGAATAACGACAATGGGAAAACCATAAAGTTCACGTCCAACAAAATGGAAATATCATTATTTTAATAGTTTCTAGTTCGAAAATGAAATAATTTTAATACTGCTGCTCCCAAACGCACGAATACTTAATGGTCAATACGCATTATCGTTGTCTCGCTCAAGTCAGACGTATCATTTTAGTAAGTTCCATAGTCATCCACTAAATATCATCAAATGTTTATACTAAAAGTAATCAATAAAATACAGGCCGTTTCTCACTTTTGTATAGTTGAATACCTACCCCATAAAAGAATTAGCGTGATGATATGTAAACCAACTGTAAAGAATTACAGTTTCCATGGGTTATTTCTCAAAACTCCAGCGAGTGCTATTTAAAAATCAATGAGCTTATATCTTTCAAAAATTTAAATTGGCTAATCAAGTTTTGCATCGCGCACAATCCGGAATGGAATGGTAAAATCTAAACTACTAAGCTGTGCAACTTAAGCAATGCTTGATTTACAACAGTCCATTAATTGTCTTATTTGATATCGGACACTTGACTAACGAACAATAGGCTTGAATCACTGAACCTGATTTACACAGAAGTTATACAGATATTAAACAAATGCAAGCGATTATTGCGTATCTTAATCAGGTTGTTGCAAGCGAATACTACCCGACACTTCAATAGAACAAGACAGCAGTTATGTACGCGTCTGTACCGAACGTTGCAACGTAATAACTCAGTTCACTTGGTTATAAAGCGAATGTAATTAATGTACTGTCACTACAATAAGTCAAATGTAGTTTTTTTTATAGTACCAAGACTGTTTGATTACTTTGTTTGTTTTATTAATGTATTATTCTCTATGTAAGGGCCTTTTCGTATATGACATTTGTGTTATTAATAATCATATAGGCGATACATTAGAAAATCAATAAAAAGAAACGATTTTATGTTTTATACTTCAATGTTAAAGTTCTCTAATAACTGACGTTATACTCTTGTTTGGGAGTGAATTCTTTAAACCTACAAGATATTTAAACCAAACTTAATATGAAATGTACAAGCCTTTTCTATCTATAGGTAAAACTAAAATATGGGATTGCATAACGATAGAAACCAATTCTATCATAATTTCGTTCCAAGAATCTGTCAAAGATACCTTCAAAGTGGTGCGGCAAGTAACGCTTGAGGCAAGTTGCTGTCTACGTCATCGCGCGTCAACAGAAGGAAAGCATCAGACCAGCCTCGAGGCTGTAATTTATAAACGATAAAAGGTATTGCATAACGCATAAAGGTTTCATATAATTCATTAAATGTTGATAGTGTCCGAGGGAAACAAGATAATTTTTTTGGAGAAATAGACTTGCGTTTGGTTGCAATTTCAACCGATGGAAAGCGAGATGCAGCGCAGAATGTAGCATGCTTGTCTAGAAAGTGCCTATTCACTCTTGTCTCTAATAATTTCAGTTTATACGAATCGGGAAACATGGACGCCAGCAGGAGTTTCACTAATACGCAGTCTGTACAGAAACGATATAGCGCATCGCTTCGTCCTGCTAATTTGATGTGTAATTTCATTCATTAATTTATTAATACTGCTTCAGTAAGTATTTATTAATTTTCAGTGTCTAATTGCAATCCGTTTGATGATCTACAGCTGGACAAGTCTCTCCCGCAATTTTAACAGGTTCTCAGCGTATTCCAGCACCTACTACCCTATAGATGTTTTAACTGGAGTCTGTTTACTTAGTGCTATTTAAAATACGCGATGTAATTTATAAAAATTTAAGAATAAAAATTTAGAATGTTAAATAAAAGGTTCTGTATGTATATAGAACGTATGTGTTTAGCGACCGTTATTAAAATTACATACTATATTTTATTCACTTATGCGTTTTGATTTGGAGAAAAACATATGTTCAATATTGACAATTAGGTACCTACAGATGGGGTGCGTTACAAACATACCCGAGAAAATCTATCCCAAACTACCCGTATTTCCGGATGAGGTAACACAGAGCCGAGATGAGAACTTTTTGCTGTAAGCAGTGAACAAGTGGAGACGAACTATTCCCGTTGTTGGAACGCCAAGTATTTGCATGCGAAGGCGACTGCGTTCGAGTAAGTGTGGCTATGATGTATGTATGACCAGACTTTGAAATATACATGAGATACTAGTAACTTCGCACTTAACTAAAGGTCATTATATGGACCGACTCGGAGAGCCGAGCAGATTTTGGTGGTATTTAAAAAACAACCTTAACACATGTTAGTAGAGTCTATTTATATTTACAATGAATTGTTTTCTGACGGCTCTTGAGCGTCCTCTTGCCTTAAAAACAATCGAATGTAAACATCATATTAAAATGTGCTAGTTCTATTTTCCATACGATTAAAACCTATTCTGCCCTCGGAACAGGTCTTTTTAAAGGAACCTAACTTAGAATAGGACTATTACGAACGGACATTACCTGTACTATACCAGCGGACTAATATTAGCACATGTGGCTACATGTGCTAAATCCCATAACCATTTAACACTGACTTATAGTATTTACATATATTAATTACAGTACAATACTTAACATAAAACGTCCTACCCCGAGAGTACTGCTCGATGTCCGTGCCAAATGATCGTAAGTACCTTCTCATAACTAGTATCTGTTTGATTGTATATTTGTAACAATTTGGATTGTATAGTTGTTTGTTAACAGCGCTAGCTATTCAAATTTTAATAGTTTCCTTGTGCGAGAGATAAAAGACTTACATCTATTGGAAAATATAACAAATTTGTAAAACATATCACATTTGTAAAATGTAATAAACAACACACATTATTCAATAGTAAAATTAACAATTAATTAAAAAATCAATCAAATTAGTTAATTTAATAAAAATCACACTTGCAACATATAACATAATCGTAAAATATAACAAGAGTCTCAATATTAATAGCACGAAGTATTTATTGAAACATTATCTCAAAGCTTTTATAATAGCTTCCGGTTGAAGTTTCAGCAGCGAAGGAGGCATACGAAACGCCCTCGCTCAGTCCCTGCCCCCAGCCCTACCCCTAAAACATGATACATTTCCCAAGGACCATGTAATATTATGAACACATTGAATTTGATATTTTCAAAAACCGATATAATTTCAAGGGGTATAAATTTGCCCGAGATAAAAGACCAACTGTCTGTAAATCAAAAGCACACCGAAGAAAGTTGTGTTCTTGTTAAACAGCCTCCAATCTCCACCCACGCCCTCTGTTAATTACGAAACAAGTCAAAATTTACAACTTTGATCAAGCACCACTTCTTTTCGGGACCCCGATGGATAAAGTTAAGAAATGATAAACTGAAAATGGTTTCATTATATCGTTACCAGATCGTTGCGAGTTCGTAATATTTCTTTATTAAAAATTTCTGAAATAAATTATATTGTTACAGTATAAAGCTATGTATACACAATACTAATATATAATAATTGCAATTTATCCCAACTAATACCTACAAACAATGACAAAGTGAGGTTGTTTCTTTGTTACACTTGAACAGATCATCGTGATATTTTGTACATACTTTGTCAAGGATGAGGACATTCACCTTACATCCAGAAAAAATACTGTCCGCGATGGAAACAAAAGTTAGTGTTATATGGTCGTCCGACATACCAACTCGGTCTACTCACATGAATAAACGAATTTGGTGAAACTAAATGAATCCACCGTCGTCGCTCATAGATATGTCAATTGTTCAAAGTTGATGTGATCTGAAAATGAAGAACAGTATTTTAGCTGCATACATCATACATAAAGTTTTCTTTTTATCTAGACAAGGAAGTACAAGATACACCGTCATTCTTCGCTTAGTGTGTTTTTAATTAAAAGTTTAAAAACTTTAGCTTTATCTTGATGATCCTGGTCACGATCGAAAAACAAAGTTATCAAAATAGGAAATTAGGTGGGGCCAATTGAATTATTTGAATGAGCATTCTAAATGAACAGTTACACAGCGAAATAAATCGAATTCTTTACTTATTTAACACTATAAATAAAAATTTGGTTTTGTAACATTAAAAAGAGCTTAAAAAAAGTAACATTACACCTGTAATCCCCGAAGGGGTAGGCAGAGGAGTGGCGAACACTCCCACGTTTCGCAGTAAAGTAATTAAATAAAGCGACATTATCGAT
The DNA here is from genome assembly GCA_018245755.1 of Parelbella macleannani. NCBI lineage: Eukaryota > Metazoa > Arthropoda > Insecta > Lepidoptera > Hesperiidae > Parelbella > Parelbella macleannani. The sequence continues at coordinate 8,323 of DWEE01003816.1, forward strand.
TGTACAATGAAAAGACAAAGAGAGAATACATAAAAAAGTTCGTTAACACCCTGTGAAATATCATTCCGGCCGCTATTTATGACTTTGCAGCGAGAATTATTAACTGTCACTGCGGTCAAAGTGCAGAAACTGGTGAAATTAAATTTCTACTCATGAAACAGCTTTGGACAAATATAAGAGATTTGCTGCCATTTCGACCGGACAAACTTAGAATGAACGGATAACCCGAAATTTGATATTTTCTTCATTCGAAATAAAGTCATGGAATTATAACAGTTCGTATATTATCGAGTTCTCTACTTGTGGTGTGGAGTCTTTTTAGAAATAAACACTTTTATTATGTCCAACGAAACATCTAACTTTTATTAATGTAAGTTAAAAGTAATCACAAGTTTACAAAGTTACATCTCTTAGGCGACCATGGTCTAAGTCTAATTTGCCATAAAGTGTTTATCTGAGCTGTTTCAACATATTCTTATGATTACAGAATAAGCCATAACGATTATGATAATGATATTTATGATTTATTCTTCTCTTATCAGATTTCTGAAAAATAGTGTTAAATAAAATATTACGGTCACCAAGAGAATAATGTATATTTGACTGCGCGTCGTATTGGAGTTGCGTGTCAGTAGAAAATGCAATCAATTTTCTTTTCGTTCAGCTCGTGATGGATGGTGTAAGTGTTACACTTAAAGCTGTTGTAACGCTAAGATTATTGATGGTATCATATATTGAAAATGTCAGACCAAATAGATAGTATAAACATAGTCTTGTATAGGTAACTGTGACTAAATAATTTTTCTCATTAAGAATTTAGAAAAAAAAATTCAGGTCGAAAATATTTTCAAACAAAGTATTACTGTGTGTCTATTACTGTGAATAAAACTGTGTGACTATTACTGTGAATAAAAATTGACATTCTCAGTGAGGAAGATAGACATTTAAGACGAAAGTTTAACAAGAAAACTTTGAAAACGTATCTACGTATTGAAAAACAAAAGAAAAGAGTAGAAATTCACTCGTTTTTTCTATTTTATCTTATCCAGTTTTTTCTATCATATCCACGAAGAGTAACTTCGTAGGATTCAATCTCTGTACCTTACCGTATCTTATATATTTCTCAATTAATTTCTAACTTACTTTACCTATTAAAGGAGCATAGGTTTTGTTAATAGCGACGCGTTTGCAATGCGTTTTTGCGCGCTGCTACGTTTTCCGTAGTTTGTATAACTTTCGATCAGCTAACCATAATAGATATTATGCTATCTGATGGAATCTTTATATAAAATTATCCCAATTAGGTGTCAATCACGTGACCCCAATTTCAAAGACGTAGCTCCAAAAATATTCAACGAACACCAAAAGCTAGGACATAGTGCGATATTTGCGCAGGTTATGCTGAACGGCTCAAATCGAGAAAAAAGCCGCACCCGGCTTTTGGGAGCCAGTCGTATGGAAATATCTTATTCACAGATTCCTCCCAAAAATATTCGTACCGTAGTTTGAACTGCTAGCTTCCGCAAATGCCACAAAAGAGACCTTTTGTGGATAGATCGTGTGTATCATGATTTGAAACTATCATATCGACGAACATTTAACGTGAATTTTGATTTTAGATTTTTATTGCTTTTTCAAATATATCAAAATTATGATTTATATAATAATAGGCACAACATGACGAAGGTGTACCGTACAATTTTAGTTTACAATTACATTGTGATTACATATCAACTGACAAGACATAGCTATAAGTGAATACTCTGAAACATCAGCATCACGTCCAAAAATAACAGAGTTAAATCGCACTTGTAATGGAATACATACCATATTTAACGATACCGAAAAGGGCGACCCATGTCGTTCA
>DWEE01003817.1:0-10189 GCA_018245755.1 Parelbella macleannani
CATAAATGAATAGTAATAGTTATTACCCATTTTTTAGAAGGTTGCGTACAAAAGTATGAACGTTAAAATACATACAAGTAGTGCCATCTATTGGCAGTCTCCGTAAACCATGTAGCACTATGTTGTGTGGCGTTCTCTGGCGCGAAATTGAATTACTACGACGACTTTATATTACTTTCACGATATAATACTAATATTCTAGTACTTTAACAATTATTTTGTACCCATGTTTTAAGAAAATTATTAATTAAGTATATATCCTTTAAGTAATTTTATATACAAAGCAATCGCTAACTACATCGGTTATTAAGCTAATTAAAAAACAATGTAAGGGTTTTTATAAAATTTAAAGTTGTTGATTGATAGTTTACCTATAAAATATCATTATTCCTATTTTTGGCTTATCTCAAATTATTAAAATGTGAATATTTTCTGCAGAAACATAAAATTCCCTACTTAAATATGGATAAATATATTTCATTTTTAATACGTATATATATGTATAAAGTAAACAATATTTTTTTAAGCTTCAATATTTTAAAAGCCAAGCATATTTACATGATATAATAATAAAAAGACCGTGGCTCGTATTTCGTGGCTACCAATTTGTTAGGTTGAGCCTTAGTGAGCGCTGTCTGCCTTTAAATCGATATACATTAGTACAGACTTTTTGTAAACGTTTACATATTTTCTAGAACAAACCTAATATAAAACTACCCCTGTATTTCTCCCAAGGGGTAGGCTGAGTAGCGTAAACTCCCATTCTTTATCAGTTATGTTAAACTTCCTATGGAAGAAGAGATGAATTTATTGCCACATATCGGACACAAATCTGGACACCGAGATACTACTGGGAAAGTTTAAAAAATGCAACCATAGGTACTTTAGCCGACTTGAGGAGAGATCCTGTCTGCCTGTGAGGAACCTAGGGTAAAAATATAATAATAACAATACATATTAAACGTAACAGATAAGCTTGGTAGCTAGTTTAAAAATAAACTTTACCTAGAATTTGTAATGAAAGTCAATAGATATCCTATTTTACGGTCCCTTAGCAACTTCAAACCGACATCAGGGTTAATGAGTTAGAATTAAACCCCACTTTAACCGATCCGAGCTGATCCGGTTACGTAAACGTTTAAATACACAGTTGAAAAATATTCCATGTCTTTAAAGACTTTATTGACATTAGCCCTAAAATATTTTTTCATTGAGGCTTCAGTAATTCCGTTAATTTATTTTTCATTTTTAAATATTTCATCATAAATGATAACACCGAGTTTTAATTATCGGATCAACTGTCAAAGAATTTATACAATATAAAATTAATTAGCAATTAATTTGGTTAGTTGTACACAAAATAATTAGTGTAAAAAAGTCCATTGATAAATAATTCGCTTATAATTTGATTAATTCACGATACACTGGTATATACGAGTAACAATAAATTTGTAGATTAATTTAAAACTCAACAACTTGTGTTATATAGACGTTATTCATGTCTTATTATTTGTGTTGATATACCGCTGATCATGTTATTTGACCTTCATTTATACCCAAACTTCTAGAAAACACGATATCTATATAAAACGCAATTTTCTTCAACAGCTGTTTTATTTCTTGATTCATTTCAAAGATTGCAATCTTGTTTTCTTCATACGTAAATATACATATCTGTTATGTATGCCAACGTTTAATCGTACAACTGTTTTCCACAAAAGCAGATACGTTTAAATGAAAAGCAAGGGGAATTTCTTGTTCGACCCAATTTAAATTTATCTAACGCAAACCAAGCACAATTTACCTTTTATTATGAAACGTCATTTGACATTTGAGTCCCAATGTAAGGTATCTGTACCATCTGTGACTTAAAGCTAAGTAACGCTTAAGTAGCTATGGATAAAAAACATGTTGATGATCGGTGTTGCCATAAATATTATAATAGGTACTGCATTAAAGTACATATAGTCTGTAAGGATAGAGATATTTCTTATTTCTTCTTTTCAATTGCCTCTTAATTCTAGTTATTTAAAAAGTAGAGATATTTGGCACTCAGTGCTCTCCTCCGCCCCGTAACCCCTAGAAACAATAATACATATTAAGAATACTAACGAATACAGTATCTGTACCGCTTCTCGCCTACCCATTCTCAGTTAGATACACCCGTAATAGCCTACACGTATGTGACGTAAAAACATAAATTCGACGTCGAGATCGCATGACAAGGAAAATGGGGGGCGCATACTCAACTCCCCTTGTACTAAATTCATACAAAAGACGTGACGGGCCTACCGAGATGTGTCTGCGGTGGAGACAAGTGCAGCTTAGATGTGACTTTGCTATGGCTTTATACATTTATAAGTACAGACTGCTAATACTTTATGCCTTAAGCTTCTTTTCAGGGAGTCAGGATCGAGGATTGTGATTTTATTAATAATCATAATTTTACGTAACATCACGCCAGTACTGCCCTGGAGGGGAGGATTGGATTAGCAATGAAGCAAGCAATAGTTATGAGTAACAGACCACATGTACAGACTCAATTAGATTGTACATCCAAAGAATTATTACTCTTCGCATAAGAAAGGGAACGTTACATCACGCCCGTTATCCCCCGAGGAGTAGGCAGAGGAGTGTAGTACTCTCCCGCGTCTCACCAGTTACGTTTACGTCCCACTATGGTATAGGGGGTGAGCCTATTGCCATATACCGGCCACAGAGCTCCTACTATGAATAAAGCCCTTATAAATAAAGACAAGTATTTAAGAGGAACGATAAAAAAAAAACAATGATGTTAATGATAATGATGATAAGATGCAAGATATAACCTAACTGAATAATTACCTTCTGTCCGAACAAAAAGATCTTTATCTCTTAACTCCGCATTCAAATCGATTAATTAAATAAAACCTGCGAATTGTGTCTGTGAAGTTCCTCCTTGATTATTAATTACAGATTTAAACATCCTCTGTCAACCCCTACCGGTAGTAACATGAGCTGAATACGAAAGTATTACAGAATTGTACAGTTACGAAACACAGTATGAAAATATTTATTATATTTTGCTTTTGGTATTTTGAAACCATTATACTGAGTGCCTGTGTGTCTGGATCAAAAATAATGTGTATTTTATGAGAGTTAATATATGAATAGGAGTGTACTACACTGCTCTGCTTGCCCCTTCGGGGATGACAGGTGTGGTTTTTAGTTTTTTTGTAGTCATTCATAACTTAAGCTATTTGTAATACGTATGCGTAGTCTCGTAGTGCAGAGAAACGATACATAACCCCCCCCCCGATGTTGTGATACCGAGGCGCCGCGGCCGTAACAGGTGACTAAATCCGGCGCTCGCAAACCGCGGCATGACATGGTCTGCCTAACTATGGCTACGTTCCCTGGCTGCTGACGGGCAGCAGCGGTGCCGATGCGGAAAGCTGTGTTCTGCGATCCACAATCCGTTTGCCAAGCTTGGGGATCATGAGCAAAACCCCTAAGTGGACACCGATGTCCAACAGTGGACTTAAATAGATTGATAATGATGAAGATGATTATCGGCAATGAATGTTGTTTTATTAAATATGCTTTTCAATGTTATGTATCATACTTAGGTATCTGTATATGTAACATTACATTTTTGTAGACCTCTGCCCCACATCTGCTCAAAGTTAGGAATAGCATGCCTGTTACACAAAAGTTATGCGGTAGCAATCGCTTGTTAATGATAATACCGCCTTTTGTAATTATCCATTTCTTCTTTATATTTTCTTGTTTATATAGTTGGTGAACGATAAAGAATAATTGTGTCTTATTGTTCAACGCATAAAAGAAGCCTTCAAAAATTTCACGCTCAGGAGAAAAATGTTATAGCAGATTCGGCTGAAGGAGCAAATGTTAGGATACAACGTTATTATAAGCGTGTTTTGTGTTATGTATCGTTTATCCTATAACGTAGAACAGAAAAGTAGCCCGAGAGAATTCGTCGCGTTTTCACGCTATAAGGACAATCGCACACATGTTACATTGCGTGTTGAAGACTGAAACATATATCAGTGGTAGCGTCATGCGAAGATGTAAAGATATAGAGCTAAATATTTACCATGTATACATTTTGGTATCAAGAACTAAAACTTGTTAAATAAATAAAGATTCTTAATGAATGAATAAATGTAAGAATAGAAGAATGAAAGAAGTTGTCGAATAAAACGACGAAATGCAGGAATGAAACGAGACTGAGAATGAGATTTGTTGAGGATGGAGACGAAGATTGGCTAATTTAAAATCTGTAACATATCGTCCTATAATTCAGTCAATTATCATTCATTACCAGAGTTTTATTCACCACAAGGACAATACTTAGAGTAGATTCCGTAGGTGTACCGGAAACCTACTGAGTTCGTTTCGTGATCTCGTTTTAAGTTCTTTGTTGCCAGCCGATTCAACATAGAAATCTCCAGAAAGTTAAATTGAATTAGAACACAAATGTCTCCCATGAGACCACAAAAACTATCATCCACAGACTCCAAAGCTCACCTATTGCAAAAGTTGCTCAGAAAATGAACTTTTTGTTCCTTGTGAAATCAGAAGTAACGGTTCTGTCTTCTGTACCCAAGTTGATCACATAATACTTAGTTACTTATATTTTGACGTCCAAATATACACACAAGAGTAACACGTGTGCTGTCACCTCTCAAGGCTGATTAAGCCCTCGCAATAACCATCGTAATAAGATTTGGATGCGAAGAGGCCGGGACAGAAAATATTGTCGGAAGGGACTCACTTCGTCCCTGAAGTATTGGGTCGTAATGGAAATAGTCTCAAAATTATAATAAAAATGTGTAATTCCCGGGGAAAGTGTTATAAAAATAAATATGAATAAAACATATACATGACTTCCACGCATCTATCACATATGTATATGAAAAAAAATTATACCCAAAAATATATCATTGACTTATTACCATGACCGTGATTTAAACTCAAAAGTAGCCTATTTTCAATCGGCGCATTGAACGTTTCTTTTGACTTTGCTGTAAATTGACCGCATCAATGACTTAAAGTATCAGAACTTGGCCTGAAATAATTTAAGATTAATAGAATGATTAATGACAAAGATATAAGAAAGATACTTTGTAAGGGTGTTCGTGTAACGATAAAAGAGGATATCTTCTGTTAGAATATGTATAAATCATAGCAGTTAAAGAAATAACAATACAGATAAAGAAAACAAATGTTTTTGGGTGCAGGAGCTAAGGAGTCAATTGCTAGCGTATCTTGAGATAATAAGTCAGGTAATGACCGATTGGGGAGTAAATATATAGAGTGATCATTGTGGAAGAAGCACATCCGGTATTTAAGAATGTGAGATTTGAAATTCGATGCTCTATACCTACCCTGCAAGGGACCAAACGTCACGATGTAATAATAAGATTGTAATTTAAAATAACGATTTTCTTGACCATATTACCCGCAAAATAAATCCAAAAGAATCTGTTCAAATCAAATTCGCACGGATCTCGTTTGACTTTAAAAGTTTCCTCAGAAAATACATCATTGAGAATTCAGGGCAAATCCTTTAATTGATTATTTGCACGGAAAACGTTGGCAACATTTTAATTTTGATTTTCCCGGAAGGGGTTCGAGTTGGCAGATTTGTCAGGTCCTAAGCAAATATTTTATCCAATTAACGCTGATTTTTGAACTTTCGGCCAATTATTTCTGACCATTCATTGGAGTGTGGTATTAATAAGCGACGTAATTCGGAATTTTGTATTTGAATTGTGTAAAATTTTAATGATGTATAAAGTAATAAAAAGGGCGCCCTTCACCATTGTTTTTCGTTGAGATTTTACTTCATCAATAATATAACATTTTTTATAATGTTTTTATAACAATAATTGTGATAGTCCCTGGTTTTGATCTTTAAAATTCTTTTTATAGTTATGCAAACAGGCGGCAAAAAGGGAGAGAGAGATATTTTTACTCTTGAGTGACTTTACATTTAAACACTATTCAGCAAACAAAGGACTATCTCAATTAGCAGCCAGTAATTCAGTCCCAAAACTATGGCGATCTAAAGCTAGGCAAAGCTGTGCTTTGCCTAGCTTGAGATCAGATGGTGAAAATCAGATGTTCAAAAAATTTGGTAATTAATATAACAATAATTTTTACCCTGTTGAATAAATTAAATTATTAGCATTAAAAAGATTCGAAGTAATCGACACCACAGAAATATACGAGTATATGTATATATAGCTATATGCACAATACTTTTTAAATGTTTTACAGAAAGTAGATCGTCTTTTACTTTAATTTTTTCTTCATTCAGGTTTTCATTCAGGTTTTCATTCAGTCATTCATTCAAAACAAACCGCATGTCCTCTAAAGTATAACACAATATCAATACTGTTAACTAAAACAGTTGACGTAATAATTAACAGCGTCACAATGCCCGGCGAAGTTTCAGTGAGATTCTAATTACACGTCCGACCGAGTCCGACTTCACCTGTTCTGCCCAATAACGAAAGTTATATTGCTTTGTTCGATCCCATCACATTTCTGATTAGATTGAGCAGTGTTCGTCCTTTCAAACGCTTCTCGAATGTCTACAAGTCGACACTGTGATATTAGTGTTTTAATTCTATATGATATTTATAATAGGCGTTCTGAGAGGGCTGTCTTATTCAACATTGAAATGATAACAGACTTAAGCAAATGTTATTAAATTACAGTTAAGTATGTATACTGCAGGGGATACTCCCACCTTTCACCAGTTGAAAATAGGTGATGAACCTATTGCTATACATCTAACGCATATCCAGACTTCGTAATACTACTAGGATTTTGAAGTATGAAAAGCCCAATAATCCGGGGATCAATCCCAGAAGCTCTTGCTCAGCGATCGCTTTTGCAACCATTGCGCGAGATTGTCAAGTAAGAATATTAAAGTTGTCTTGCATAAAGCATGTTTGCACAATAAGCGGATTAAGTTCACATGTAATTACCACGATACCATTAATTGAATACAATCTTATCGAGGGCAAATAAAGTTGTCTTATATCGTCTTATCGTATCTCTGTTATTGTTTCATTATTTGACATCGGTCGCCCACTGGACGAATTGAAAATAAAAAAACTTATGGCGAAACCAATAAATTTCTAACAGAGTTTGGTTTCTTTGAGCTACCTGATGAAGTAAAGTACATCGAAAAAATTAATACTCTTATGGTATAAAGTCTAGAAATGTGTACAGTCATGGGTATTTGACATACTCGTTGTATGTATATTCGCAATGTGCATCGAATAACAGTATTATACCGTGTCGCATACCAATAAGTATGAACGTATATGAATACTGATACCGTAACGAAACAAAAGCGCATTAAATGTTGCTTATTATAAAACCACATTTTCCCGATGACAGATAAATACTCCCATGGCTAGTTCATAATATATAACGACTTAATTAATATTTTCCCCACAATGTTCGACGGATTATTCATAAATGTAATTTAAGCCCAAGGTATAATTAAAAAACCCTAAGTATAAAATTATATGCATACAAATTAATCATAAACGTAACCTCGCGTCTATAATCCCCAAAGGGGTAGACAGAGGAGTGTAGTACACTCCCACGTTTCATAAGTTACGTTTACGTCCTATGGAACAGGTGGTGAGTCACTACCAGAAATTCTAAATTAGAAAATTCTAGTAGTACCTACTGGATCCGGGATTTGAAACCAGAAGCTACCGAGCGGTAGTTTCGTTTGCAACCACTCGATCAACGAGGCAGTCTAGTCCAAATTAATTGTGAACCGAATTATATTTTTTTCATTGTTCTATATAATTATTAAAAATGGTGTTTGTATTTTATATAATCTACCGACCACTTACATGAATCAATTGGAATCAACATATTATGTTCAATTTCAGTTCGATTTGGCTATAACATAAAGTCAGATCTAAAGAAAATTGCATCTAAGAGGTTGAAGTAAATTCTGGTGGAACCTAGAATTAATGGGTTGGTTTTCTCCCAGACGCCAGAGCGATTAATCACTGGACAGTGGAGGGTTTTTAATAGCGTTTTCCATCACGTGCAGTGTAGTGTTAATCGATGGTAGGGTTAAATATTACAACAGGAAGAATGATATACTGACAAAGAGACAAATAGAACAGCGTATGCAAATGCAGACGAAAGGAAAGCTAATAAGATGCGATGTGACGAAGCCAAGTGAAAAAGTATTACCGCATCGATAGTTGAGTGACGTAACAATTAGGGTTCTATAGGTTTAATTTTTTCAATTCTTCATTAACATTATCATCAAGCTTTTCATCACTCCACTGTTGGACACATATTTCCTCTCAGAGTTCCAGAGAAACATTAAGGTCATAAACTGCAACGAAGGTCAAGTGCGCGTTGGTATACATACACGAAATTATGAAAATTAGTTTTGGAACGTTATCCATTCACTATCTGGATGAAACCTGGCGAGGTTTATAATTATAGCAGTGTTTGTATTATATGACAGAGAGATTGATTGTGTATGTGACATTCATAATGGAGTACCTTGACTACGTACGTACTGAACATTAGTTAACACTCAGGGCTCAGCCGCTTTGAAAACTGGGACTGTTAATATATTACATAATATAAATTTGTTTTCATTTACAAGCCTACATTAGAAAATTTTACATTCCTAACTTCACCTTACATACTAACACACATTCCCCATTTTACCACCTTGGCGAATTAATTTTCGAAAATACCTTAGTACTCACCTATGTCGTATAATGACCTAAAGCAATATTGACTAATTTATTAAATACTAACGCCACCTTAATTTTAAAAAGTAGCATTGATATAAGGTTCTTAACTTCATTATATAATTTCAAATCTAGTCATAGGCCTATTACTGAAATGTTCCTGGAACACGCGACTCACTGTGACAATTGCTATTTACACCTCGTTGGCCCTTATTTCACGATTCCTTGGAAGTTTTCCTGTTTTAAGTCAGGATGATATTCACACCACTGACTAAAGTAATAGAATAGAGAATTGCATGAGGTATGATTCATTAATCTAAGTCTGACTAATGATTGTCCATCTTGAACAATGTTAATAGCATCGTAATAATGTGCTTGCGTAAATAAATTATAGTGCTGAGCGACGGGCGAATTCTGTTTAAACTTGCTAAATCGACATTATCATCATCAACATCATCGTTATCATCATCAACTTCATCCAGAATTCGGGAATACTCGGAATAAATAAAAGAAAAGAGGATTGATTGAGTTCCTTTTGAATTACGCGTAAAACGTTAATGACCCAAATCGCAAAATGTCACATCACTAGCCAATATACTAAGTACCAATATACCAACTAGTTGACCGGCAATAAATAGCCGATTGACTCGGGAATGAAGTACTTAGAATAAACAATGACTGTACAAAGACTCGTTGCGTCATCCCGATCATATTACTTGACAACTAGTGTTTTAGTGTGAAATAAACGTATAATAAACATCTACTATAAATATAAAGGCGAATGTTTGCATTTTCTATACACATGGTTTGCATGCATGCAAAATGCACAAACATTTCTTATATATTATTCATGAATTAAAGCAAGTGCATGCACGTGATAATAAAAAAATGGAAATAATGGTTTATGAAGACAAATTGAGACGTTTATCCTTAGGCTTTTCGGTATTGTTCCAAGTTCGGATAATTAGATGTTTTCGACGGGAAATTTTAAATGTTTGTTATTTAGTAGACACGTGGACTGCTCTAAAATTTCTAAGGGTTTTCAGTCAATGAAATTTTTCTACATTTCAATATTATAAACTATCATACGGCTGATCATTAAAATTTCGCACATAAATCTGAAATAATTTTAGGGACTTTTTATGTTCATCTACCCAATATACACAACCGACTAGCAGGATATAACAGAATCTGCAGTAATAATTTAATCAATTATATCAGAACTGCCATTCAAAGTTATATTTGAACCAAATATTCCCTAATAAAAATTCTCTAATATTGTCTTCATCATCTACCCTTTATCGTCCCACTGTTGACACGGGGCTCACCTTAGGATGGAAATAATTAAAGCCTGCCATATCGACCAAGTGTAAAATAACAGATTGCGCACAACTTAGACAACAATATGGAAAAACTCTAAATCAACTAGA